>JAKCPI010031821.1:0-144526 GCA_023213315.1 Euborellia annulipes | reverse complement strand
TAGAGAGAACATTTGATTATCAGAATATAGGAATCAGGATCTTCGCTTTTCGTTCACCTCACCTTTTTTTTTAATGTTCATTTTTCATTGCAAATTTGGGAATCTAAGCTTCGCTGCCCATAAAAAGACACAACCTTAATTTTATTTTTATCCACTAAACATTTTTTTTTAATTCATTTTAAAAAACAAAATAATTTTTCCTATTATATATATATATAAAAAAAAAAATTAATCCCTTCTTTAAATTGTTAAACTTAAAAAGAATATTTTTTAAAGCACCTCGCATGTAAAAAAAACAAAGAAAGCAACTAACGATACATTACGAATCGGAAAGAAATTGATTTTAGGTAGCATACACATGTTCCTTAGATGGTAGCTGCATTCCATTAGAAAATTTTAGTCATGATATTAACCATAGCAAGAGAAAATAGGTCAATTGGAATTCTTTCTTTTTGGACAGTTAAAAAATCAAAATGAAACACTTGTTCATATTTGGTCATAAAGGAAATAAGAAAAGCAGAGATTTTGCAAAGAGAAAGGAAATAAAATTTTTTGCATTATCTCTAGTCTTTCCACTTTCAATTGATTTCTTGAAATTGTTATTAAAAAATAATTGGCCTGTTTTCTTTTTTCCCCTGGTTAATATTAGTTGTGAAATCCAAAGAATAAATTCTTGAAATAATGACCTCTCGTTTGCATGTTATTAATGAAACCAATATTAAACCCCTGTGACTAAAAAATCCGTTTGTAAAAAAAAAAAGCAAAGAAGTGAAAATTGAGAGATGTGGCCCCGATTACAGACACGAGGCGGCATTGAGTTTCGTAACAAGAGCAAATCTGTTGCTAAGATTGCCAAGGTGTTAGGCGCCAGTCAAGCAAATCTACAAACCGAACGAGGCTTCTCCGAGGAGGTATGCACCTGAGTCACTCGTCACAAACTAAATTCCTAATCAAGCACCTTACCATTATCCTTTAATCCTCTCTTTTGCCTTACTTTTTACAGGTATTTGTCTTTTATATTTTTTTCTTTTTAGATTGATTTAAAAATTTTTCCAAAAAAAAATTGTTGCTTAATTAATTAATTTTGATAAATTTTTAAATAATTGCATTTCATTTAAAATTAAACTTTGTTTAATATTCGATAGAAGTAGAAAGATCAGACATTCAGGTATATTCTTTAAAAACAGACGTTAAAATTTAACATCATAAATTGGGTGTTAAAAAGTAAAGTAAAAACATCAGTGTTAAAAAAATGCTATTCTCTAAAACAGCAGTTCCCAACTAGTAGGCCGCGGGCTTATTGGAACTGGGCCGCGGATGTCTAAGGAAAAATATAAATTATATAATTATATAAGTCAATATATAGGTTTACATATACACTGGGCCTCAGAGGGTTTTTTTTTAGGGTCCGGCCGAAACCGAAATTGAAACCGAATATTCGGCCTCAATCTTAGTTTCGGCCGAAACCGTCACTTGTATTTCCTATAAAAAATTAATATCATTTTACCTTTTATTTAGGGAGACTCAAATTTTTTCCGGACCTTTTCCGCTTTTGCAAATCATTTTGACCTTTTTTTCTCATCCCATCTTTTCAGACTCAGGTTTCGGCCGGCCGAAAGTTTCTGCTACTTTTTGGCCGAAACCGAAACTACGGCCGAAACCAGGATTTTTGGCCGAAACCGAATATTCGGTCGGTTCCTATTTTTTTTTACTGAAAAACTGGGCCACACACAGTGGCGTACCGAGGGGGGCGCCCCAGGCCCCGAGCCGACATAGGCCCCAAATAATCCCTTTGAGAGGCCCCGGGGCCCTTGCGGCAGGGCCGGATCTACGGGCGTGGAAAAATTTAGGTTCCGCGCATGAGAAAATGTCCCGCGAGCGACAAAAATTTAGCGTCTCTAAAAAAAGGTAAAATATTTTTTCGGACGGGAAAAAATTTTGGTTCCGCAAAAAAAAAAATGTTCCGCGGGCGGCAAAAAGAAAAAATTTTATGTCTCTAAAAAAAAAGGAACTGCCTCGGTACGCCTCTGGCCACACATCAAAAAAAGGTTAGGAACCGCTGCTCTAAAAAAGTTTTAACAGCGACATTAATATGTTGTTTTTAACTCAAAGCTGTTAAAATCCTAAAACTTACTTTTAAGGTTAAAGACTCCATTTTTATGCTTTAAATACTGAGTTAAAATATTAAAGGAACCCCCCTCGACATGACAATAATTTTTAACACTATTGACTAAATGTTAACGCTTTGGCGTTCAAGTTTTTACTTACAAAGGCAAGGAGGGGTTAAAATAAATGAACGATGATTTCAATTATTAAAAGTTTTTGCTTAGAGCAGCGGCTCCCAATCTTTTTTGATGTGCGGCCTCAAAAACTGCTGAGGCCCAGTGTATATGTAAACCTATATATTGGCTTATATAATTTTTATTTTTCCTTAGACGCCCGCGGCCCAGTTCCAATAAGCCCGCAGCCCACGGGTTGGGAGCCGCTGGCTTAGAGAATATACCTGATGGTGTGCCAAGCACTAGTAAATCTAAAACAGAATGAATTAAATTCTCTCCCAAATTTTTTTTAATTGACCTTTCTATTAATAGTTGAATAAAGCTTTTATAAAATTATCAAAGAGCAACATTAAAGTTTTTAGGAAGAATTTTTCAATTAATCAAAACATATATTTTTATTTTAATTAATTTGGTAGCATATATTATTCAAATTGATTAGGTCGGAAGCATCTGGAAAGTTGACTTTCTTTGTATATTATTAATCTAAATGAAGGTTTCTCCCTTTCTTCTTTGATCTATCTTACATTCTTTCATATTTCTCTTTCTCGAACGATATCCAACAAGGTGCGGGTATTTGGGTACACCACCGAACTTCTCGTTGTCAATTTTTTTTCCTTTTTTTTTTTAATAAATAATTAAAAAAAGTTTTATTTTATTTTTTGTATTTTTGATGCTTTTAGCTTGAACTTTGCGTTAAGATTCTCTCAGATTCGATGGATTTACTTTTTCGAAAAGATGTTGGCCCAACAATCCATGACATTAGCTGCATTATACTTACAGTGTTACGAACAGTCATTCAAACTCCTATTGCAATGGACAGAGAAACTCCAATGGTGGTAAGTATTAGCCATTTTTCTTTATTTAAAATCGATAATATTTAGCTCTAATTTTTTATTTTTTAGGGAAACCTTGTGGCAATTATGCTTAGTATTTTTCGACAAATGACACCGTTTCACTTTGAAGAATATATCAAACATTTTGTGACTCGAACTGATCTCCTTGATTTCCTAATGGAAATTTTACTCGTTTTCAAAGATCTTGTCTCCCGACCTGTTTATCTCCGGGACTGGTCTGAGATGATTCTTCTCCAAAACAGGTAACCAGGGCACTTTATCAAAATCAACATACTTTTTGTTTCATTCCTATATCGAGTTATTTAATTTTAAAATCAGCGAGCCCTTTATTTCTTTTAAAGACTAGATTTTAAAAAAGTGATCGACATGGGCGTAACTAGAGAATTTGGCTGGGGGAGGGGGGGCATGGGACCAGCTATCCTCCGGGGAGCCTGGAAAGCCCCATATTTTCTCAATTTTTCTTGGGGCAGGGAGCTTTCTGGGGGTGGGGGGGGGAGTGGGGGAAGGCCCCCGGCATCCCCCTAGTTACACCCATGGTGATCGAATTCTTCTCTTTGGAGTAAAGTGTTTTCTTAGAAATTTTACCCTTTGGTTAATTTATATACAACTTTCAGATTATTATTAAAGAAGTCTGATCCTTTTGAGAAATACCTATATTGTTTCTTTCTCTTTTAAAGTCCGTTTTTTTTAATAGGAGAATTAAATTCAGGTATGATACACAAGGTTTTTTTGTTTCACTGATTTATTTATTCAACATTAACACTTTATACGTATTTCGACACCATATGTGTCATCATCGGTAATGAATTACATACTGAATGGAGTAGAACCACATTATTATTTTTCAACTGGGGTAGTCAGAGTGGCTTGAAGGGTGTAAAAGGTAAAAGGTTTAAAGGGTTTAAAATTAAATAACCTTTTTTTTTTTTTTACAGCATAATTTTGAACTCTCTGCGATTTTTCTCCCACACAATCCGAGATTATTTCAGCGAGTCTTTTGAAAGCCAAGCATGGAATAATTTCTTCCATTGCGCCATTGCATTTCTCACTCAGCCTGCTTTACAATTGGAAACTTTCTCAGTTACTAAAAGGCAAAGAGTTATCGCCCGTTATAAAGACATGCGTCGAGAAACAGCCTTTGAAATTCGAAGCATGTGGTTTAATTTAGGTAAAAAAAAAAAATAATAATAATAATAAAAATATTGGAATAATTTAAATATTTTTCTTTTGTTCCTCAGGTCAACACAAAATGAATTTTGTTCCTGGACTTGTCGGCTCAATTCTCGAAATGACCCTCATCCCAGAAACAGAACTTCGAAGACATACAATTCCAATCTTTTTTGATATGATGCAATGTGAATTTTATTCATCTCGTCTCTCGGGCGATTCTCTTTCTGATACCAAACGTGATTCAACTCTAATTAAAGCGAATTTCTCAGAAGTAATTATAATTATTTTATAATGAAGGGTTCAGATTTTAATGAATTTTATTTTATTTTTTAATATCAGGCGAGAAGATTGTATTGCGTAAATTATTTCACAGTTTCGGACCCAATGCCACCATCTTCAGGGCTATAAACATTCATTCGCATGAGAAGGAAATTGACTTGTATGATAATATTTCTTTAAAGATGCAAGCTAATTTCCTTAGCTAAAGCGAATGAATGTTTATAAGCGTGAAGATGGTGGCATTTTGATCGAAACTGCGAACGCACACTGTTTTCTTGAATTTAACACCTTCTTTGGCTTTTACGTTTTTTTTTTTACCAAAATATTTTATATATAGCATAGAGAAAATACCCTGGGAGGGATTACTCTATTGCTTTCGGCCGCTTTCATTTATTTTTTCATAAATTTGTTATAAAAAATAACTTCTATTTTCTAATTTCTATTTTTTTTTTAGTTTGAAAATGAAATGATCACAAAATTGGATATGCTAGTGGAAGGAGGTCGAGGCGATGAACTCTACAAGGAGTTATTCTTCGAAATTATGATGGATTATTGCGAGCAGCACAGCACAATGCGTGAACAGGGAGTGAGATTTGTTAAAACTGTTTCCCGTTTAATGGAACGCCTTTTAGAATATCGTTGTATTATTAATGATGAGAATAAAGAGAATCGAATGAGTTGCACCGTCAATTTACTGGTAAATTTAAAATTTATTAAAATTGATTAATTTTTGTAATTATTAATAATATTTATATATTTTTTTAGGATTTCTATAATGAGATCAATCGCAAAGAGATGTATATCCGTTATGTTAATAAATTATGTGATTTACATTTAGAGTGCGATAATTATACGGAGGCTGCATATGCTCTAAAATTGCATAGCAAATTGTTATCTTGGAGTGATCAAAATTTGATGCCTATTCTATGCTCAAATAAATATCCTCAATGCAAAACTCATCGAGAACTTAAAGAGGCTCTTTACTATGATGTTATCCATTATTTCGATAAAGGAAAGGTAAATTTGACTTTTTTGATTAACTCTTAAGGGCCCGTTCCATCACAGTAAAGGAATTTAATCAAAAGCAAAGTCAAAAATAAATTTCGGATTTATTTAAAAATTAACGGCTAAATAGTTCAGCACTCTATCAAAAGATGGCAGGCTAGTCTAACTGCCGGCATTATCAGATCACTTATAAGCCTATATTTATATATTTTTATGCTGTTATAAATGTTATATAATATATAATAATATTTATAAACTATTCATTATTAAAAGATCAACGAAAATCAAACAAAACCATGAGATTAAATATAGCCCTACCATCCTGCCATCTTTTGGCAAATTTTCGTATTAGTTGTATTTTTTGGCTACATTTTTAAGACCTCTATCTTATCAGCAAAAACATGTGAACAGCTTTGCCTCCTGAAGTGCCTTATCACCGTAACTTGATCTAATATTGTCAGAGCTTAGGCTATTTACCTTGAGTGATGAAACTGGCCTGTCACTTTATTTTGATTATTAATTAATTTAAATTAATATAACTTTCTTGATTTACACAAAGATGAAGAGACTTAAACGTCTATAAATATTCTCCTGAATTTCATTTCTAGATGTGGGAATGTGCTTTAGAAGCTTGTAAAGAATTGGCTAAAGAATATGAAGAGCAAACTTATGATTACGGACAACTTAGTCGGTTATTAAATCGGATGTCGGAACTTTACGATAAGATTTTGAAACAAAGACGTCATGAACCCGAATATTTTCGTGTCGCCTATTATGGCAGAGGTTTTCCTGCGTTCCTACAAAATAAGGTATAGCCTGCTTACATTTTAAACTAGAATATAAATAAATTATAAATTCTTTCTTTTTTCTTTTAGGTGTTTATATACAGAGGAAAGGAATATGAGCGTTTAAGTGATTTCTCCAGTCGCACTCTGAATGCTCTCCCGAATGCCGAACTCATGAACACACTAACACCACCCAAAGAGGAAATTAAGGAATCTCTCCAACAATGTAAGCCAACACAATAATGAAAAAAATTATTGTCTTTATTCTTAGGTTAGAAGTCTCGCTTCATTTTTTGTTAAGACTTGATCTCACCCTTATTATAACATAAAAGGATTCTGCCACGCGGAGATTGAGGGTAGAAAAGCTGTAAAATGATGAGACTAAATCAGCAATTAAAGTAATTAGGGTTTCTTGGGCTAATTACCCAAACGGTTAAAAATGCAACAACAAAGGTCGGTTTGGCTCATTTGGCTGAGTTATAAATTCTTTCAATTGAACTGAAGAATTTATAAAAAAGACAAGAACATTCCCCAAGAACGAGTCCGTACTCCGGTCTTTGTGGTAACTTTTCGAGAACAGGCTTTGCCTCGGGAGGTAAAAATACTGTGGCGTTTTAAGTAAATTGGAGCCCTACATTCAAAAAGTAGTGCAATGCAGAAATTGTTATAGATTCGGCCATATCCTGAACGTTGCAAAGGTAAAGAGGGAGGCTCTTGTCCCCGATGTGGAGGATCTCACTCACATAATAACCAGCTAATCTGCATTCATTGTAAAGGCAACCATAGCGCAGATGGTAAACAATGTCCGGAATTTTCAAATTAAAAGAAACAATGGCAAACGAAAACATGTCATATACTGAAGCCAAAAATTACATGTTAGACACATCATATGCAAATATAACAGCAAATAATAATATTAGAATAGAGAATTTCCCTTCCACTTCGTATTCAACAAATTACCCAGAATATATTCAAATAATCTAAGCCGTATAATTTTATATAAATATATATAATTTTTATCTTTTCTTAGAAGTCCGCGGCCCAGTTCCAATCAGTCCGGGGGAACCTCTGCACTAAAAATACCTCAGACTCCAGTTATCAAAAGCCGGTTCTAAATCAAAAATAAGTTAATATTGAAAGAAATCATTTTAAATACGCTATACAGAATTTTATCACATAGTGTTCCATCTATTACAGAAGAATTAACAAAGCCTGATAACCAACAGTTGATCGCAACTGTAATTGAGGAATCAATTAATTCCTCAATGAACAGTATCCCCCAAGATTACCATGAATATGATAACCTGTCTCATTTAAAAATCGATTTTACAATTCGTCATCAACTTGGCAGTTATTTTTTTTATAATTCAACAAATAAATGTTTAATTTCAGATGTGCAAATAAATAAAGTGGAGCCCGTAACGGATGAGCGCAAGACAGTGTTCAAGAGAGCCGCTAGCGAACACATTCTAAGATATCATCGAGTGAATAATGTTCAAAAATTTCGATTTTCTCGGCCCTATTTTCGACGAGATCCAGCTCTAGGAGGTCAAGATGGCCAGAGCAATGGCGAATCCAATGAGTTCGCTACGCTCTGGCTCGAACGAACTGTTCTAGTCACTTCTTATTCTTTACCAGGTGAGAAAACTTTCTATTTTTTTGTGGATTTCGTTAATTAATCAAAGTGGCTTATTTTCTTTTTTTTTTTTTTTAAGGAATTCTCCGATGGTTCCCGGTGATCTCAACAGAAACGTATAATGTTTCTCCGTTAACAAATGCAATAGAAACAATGCAAACGTCAAATAAGGAATTGCGGGAATTAATTTTGGCCCATCACGCTGATCCAAATCTCGCTCCTAATCCTTTGACTATGAAGATTAACGGCATCGTCGACCCAGCTGTGATGGGTGGCATAAGCAAATACGAAAAGGTCTTTTTTATTTTGTACAACAAAAAAATGATAATTAAAATTACAACCAAATAAAAACGAATTTGTTTTAGGCTTTCTTTACCCCCAGTTACTTAGAAGCCCACCCAGAAGATGTCGGTCTTATTTCTCGATTGAAAGATTTGATCGCTACGCAAATTCCTCTTCTTGAGCAAGCGATTGCGTTGCATCGGAATCGAGCGCCTGCTTCATTGGCTCCACTCCAAAATCATATGGAAAAATGTTTCGGGCAACTTCGAGAACATGTTCATTCCAATTACGGCAAAAAGGTGAAGAATTTTTATTTTTCTTAAAAATATAATAAAGAAATTTCCAAATTGTTATCGAAACGGAAATTTATTATGACCGTTTTTTTTTTAAATAAATAATTACTGGCTGAATCTTCATGCGCAATCTCACTATGTAAAATAATTTGTCGTCTTTAGAGTTTATTTAATTACAAAAATTATAATATGATATTATTAATTACATTTATATATATATACAATTTCTATTTTTATTTATTGATACCTCTTCACTAATACAGGGTGTTCCAAAAAGAATGCACTGATTTTGACTGTCAATAACTTGATTTAGAAAAATAGTACAAAAAAGTAGTTTATTCACTATTCTCGAACTCCTCCCAAACACACTTCAACAAATCGGTTAACACTGACGCTAGCGAGTCTTCAAATCTTCCAAGTTTGTAGTATTTGGGGAGCAAAGACTTGATCCTTGACATAACCCCCTAGAAAGAAGTCTCAAGGCGTTAGGTCCTCATCGAGGACTCGCATCACTACAGCACTAGCGTCTGTGTCAACCGATATTGTGAAGCGTGTTTGGGAGGAGTTCGAGTACCGCCTCGATATCGTTCTTGCTACGGATAACAGCCATGTAGAACATGTGAGAATATTACAGATTTACTTTTTTGTACCATTTTTCTAAATAAAGTTATTGACAGTCAACATCAGTGCATTCTTTTTGGAACACCCTAACAAACGGAAAAAGCCAAATTCTGTTAACAAACTTTGAAATATTAAGTAAACTCATTCAAAATATTTTTTATAATTTCCACTTGAGATTACCCTTAAAAAAAAAAAGAAAAATTATTCACATATGCAAATTTAAGAGTGATATTATTTACCTTCTCTGCGTACAATTTATTTTTTAGATTAAATGTCTTAATATATTAAAAATAAATTGTACACAGAGAACGTAAAAAATATCACTCTTAAATTTGCATATGTAAATAATTTTTGTTTGTTTTTTAAGGGTAATCTCAAGTTCAAATTATAAAAATATTTTGGATGTATTTAATTAAAATTTGAAAGTTTGTTAACAGAATTTTGCTTTTTCGTTTGTTATATTAGTGAAGAGGTATCAATAAATAAAAATAAAAATTGTATATATATATATATTACTAATATCTTAAATATCTTAATTAAATTCATAAGAGATTATTGGGACATCGAGCTATAATTTTTTTAATGACTTATTAAAAAATTAACGTAATTAATTATTTTGTTATCAAGCAAATACAAAAAAACAATCTGTCCCAATAATCTTTAATTTTATTTAGATTTAAAAATGAATCTATTGTTATTAATAATTATATATTAATTAAGAAATTTTTAAAATAAGCTTAGATGATTTATTTAAAAATCAACTGTCAAATTAGTTCAGCATTCTTGCAATAGATGGCAGGGCTAGTCTAACAGCCGATCCCGTATTAGCCTATACCTGGCCTATATTTATATATTTTTATGCTTTTATTAAAGATACATAATATATAATAACATTTATTAAGTATTTATTGTTAAAAGATGAATGAAAATCAACCAAATGCATTAAATATTATTAGCTACCATTCTGACATCTCTTGGCAAATTTTTGAATTACTTGATTTTTTGGGCATACTTTTTACGACACACAACGCCATCTTATCGGGAAAAACATGCGTAACACCTTCACACCCGAGTCCCCTTAAAAGGTGGGAGGATCCTCCCTCTGGTTTAGATAATTAAGTCCAATATTTATTGTTTTGTTTCTTTCTGCGATAGACGAGCGATCTCAAACTGGAAGGGGCTCAAGTGACGGTGAGAAAGCAGTTCACGTCAGTTGCCTCAATTCCTGATAGCCGGCGTCTCTCAGAAGTCAGCATATCATCATCATCAGAGTGAGTTTTCTTTTTCTTCTTTTTTAATTGAACCAAATGATTTTTTTTTAATAATTTGGCTTTCGTATTTTTTTATTATTTAAAAATATTTTGAGGCTTTGTAGCGAGTGCTTTTAATGATTAACCTGGTTATGGGTTTTTCTGTGTGCTTTTAACGAGTGTAACTAATAAAAAAAATAATTAGATAAGAGAAGGGTTGGGGTCATAAGAGAGGATAAAGAAGATTATGCGTGCGTCAGGGGTAGCCGATCCCGGGTGAGCAGTCTGACGAGATCACAAGTGGCATCGCTCAAGAATCTGCCCTTCTTCAGCCCGACGTCAACCCTTGGCAGGTGAGCCGTCACTCAATCGTCTCTTTTCATTCATTCATTCATTTAGGCCCTCAGCTTTCTAAATTTAATATTTATTAATCAAATTAAACCTAACAGAATGGAACTGTTACTAACGAGCTTCCTTTCTTCTTTTTTCTTTTTTTTTTAGGGATCCGGTCACGCCCATTCCCTCGCAAACTTTTCCTCTTCCTCCTCCTTCCCATCAGGCAGCTTCTAATCCCTTAATCCCTTCCAAGGACTCCAAATACAATAATCCAATTCCTATATTCTCTTTCTTATATAACAACAACAATAACAATAACAATATTAGTAATAATAAATAATTTTTAGACGATTTATAAATTTCGTTGGCAAATTTAGAGGCTGGCTAAACGCTTCTTGAGTTGAAGCTTTTATATTTAGAGCTACACTTGACCGGTTTATTAATGAAATATTCATTCTTTAATGGCAGCGGTGACGCTCTTGTTTCAGCCAGTAGTTTGAATCTTTACCATGACAATTCGAAATTGCATTCTGGTAAGAAAAATCTTGGGCTCAACTATCGTTTGTTTGAAACTTTCATCCCAAATAAACCAAAAGCTTCTTGGGACTCCTAGTAAACCGGAAAAGTGTAGCTGCTAATATTAATAAATAAATACAGTGTGTCTAGCAAAGGATTCCCTGATTTTAAAATTAAAACAAATAAGAATGAAACAAAAGGTACATATATTTATTTTTAAATCTGCTAATCAGGTCTATTCTCTAAGCAAAAACATCAGCGTTAATTCATTTTAACACCTCCTTGCCTCAAATTGCTATTCTGTAGCTTTAACCCCAAAGCGTTAAAAATTAATGTCATATCGAGGGGGGCGCTTTAATATTTTAACGCTATGTTTAAAGCATAAAAATGGCGTCTTTAACCTAAAAAGTAAGCTTATGATTCTGACAGCTTTGAGATAAAAATATGTGCTGCAAACATTTTGTTTTAGAGAAAAACATTTCTTAACGCTGATTACTTTATTTTTTAACACCCAATTTATGAATTAAATTATAACGTCTGTTTTTAGAGAATAGACCTGTGTGTCATCTAATTTCCAAACTTCTTTCGTTTCATTCTTTCACTTTTCGAGTTATAATTTTAAAATCAAAAAGTCATTTGGTGAACACCCTGTACCATACGTATATTTAGAGACTGTTTTCATAATGTGCCAAGCTAATTAGCTTTTTATATTTAACTAAATCAAAGCTAAATATATATTTTTATTATTGCTCATAGGCTTCTTAAAGCCGTTTATATATCAAAATTAGAATTCTTTTGAGTTATAATTTAGGCTTTTCCGAAAATGGTTAGTTTTTTTTGATACATATCATTCTTATTAATAAAAAAAAAAAAGAAAATATTTCTCTTTGGGGGGGAAATAAAGATTTTGATATTGGAAATTTTATGATATAATAAAATATTTTATACTTGATATTTATTATAAAGGTAGCAACAGCAGCATATAGGCTATTAATATGTTTTTATATAGCTTTTTACATGTAAATGTATTTATATATAAATATACAGAAGATGTTTGAATTGTCGCTTTCCTATTTTGATGCAAACAAATTTAAAATCATCATTTTGTATTCAATTTTCTCTTAAAAGAGAAGAGGAAAAAATTTTATTTTTATTTTTTTCCTTAATCTTGGTGGGCATTGAAAGAAGGATTAAGCCATTGTTGAGAAGACAACTTTTATATAATCAAAATAATATTAGGAATTAAAAGAACTTGTTTTCCGTTTTTGGTTGGTGTCAAAGGGCTCTCGATGTTAGCTCTCAATCAAACCTTTTTTTTTGACATCTCAAAATATGGAATTTCTCCCAGGATGAATTTATTCCGTCGTTAGAGTTTATATAGATTTTAAATCAAATACTACAACGAATTATTCAAGCCCCCTCCTCTCCTCGGCCCTTCTTTGCTTCCCCCTCTCTCTCTCTTTCTCTCTCAGTCTGATGCGACAGACAGGCTGCTTTAATAAAACTTTCTTTTTTGGTAAATAATAATCATCATCTCTTTCTCTAAATGTCACAAATGTCTTGTGCATGTATTTTTTTGTTTTAGATTAGTTTTTGTCTCTTGTAAAAATTAAATTTTGTAGCTTTTATTTAGACGCTCTTATTAGGAAGATGTTCATCGTCGTCAATTTCAATTTCCGTTCCATTTTGAATGACTACCACGCGAAAAGAAGGACATCCTCGGTTCGAGGCCTGGGAAATCAAATTGATGAACTCTCAATTGTTAAATAAAAATGTTATTTTACTATTAATAATATTCTTAGAATAGAAAGATTAGAGATGAAATGAAAACGAATTAAAGCTCTTGTTTGTTAGCATAGCTTCTTATGCATGTCGTTGTAGTTGTTTTTTTAAGTCTTTGTTGTATATGTAGCTATGTATATATAATAATATCTGTATATATATAGAATAATTGCGAGGATGAAAATATAGTCGTTTTAATGAATGAGCTCTTATTCAGATCACCGGGGAGTCATTCGTCAGCTTTGGTGACCAGCGGAACAATCAGCTTGACTTCCAGGGCGAGCAACTCGGTCACCCTGAAAAGCAAAAGGGAGAAGAACAAGGATAAAAGAAGGTAACAAAACCTTTGAGACTCTATTTACCCATAAATGGGATATTTCTAAGTTACGGAGCATATTGAGTTGTGGCAAACAGTAAGCAGGGCAGGGAAAAAACTGTAGCCAATTGTCGCACATTTAACCAAAGCAATTAAGTAAGTGAATAACCACCAAAAACACTTGTTGTGTCAGCAGGGCCGTGACTAGCTTTTTTGAGGCCCTGGGCACCTAAATATTGGGCCACCAAATTTTACGAATTAATTGAGGCTACTTAGCTGAACTCCTCCAGATTAACTCTTGATTTGAAAAGGAATAAATATTAAGTCTTAGAAACAATGTAACACCTGTTTTTTCACTATTTTAGAATTCCTTCAGTAGTTATTTTTCCAGGTATTTCGCTGTTGTTCGTCGAGATCTAGGGAATTATCGGTAGATTTAATCAAACCACCAATTCATATCAGAGACAATTTTATTGGTTAACGAGGATGCATCCTGTTCGTTTCGGCCGACAATAGGCCTTCATAAGAACCATATTTGTCTGAAATTTAAGACAATTTTTTACATTTATAATTACAATTATTTAGTTTTCCGTTTCTTACCTCTTCATCAATGATGAACTTATATATATATATATAAGCAAGAATTTTTTAAAATGTCAAAAAAAAAAATTCTCTATAAGTTCCTCATTGATGAAGAGGTAAGAAACGGAAAACTAAATAATTGTAATTCTAAAAAATTGTCTTAAATTTCAGACAAATATGGTTCTTATGAAGGCCTATTGTCGGCCGAAACGAACAGGATGCATCCTCGTTAACCAATAAAATTGTCTCTGATATGAATTGATGGTTTGATTAAATCTTCCGACAACTCCCTAGATCCCGCAGAACAACAGCGAAATACCTGGAAAAAAACTACTGAAGGAATTCTAAAATAATAAATATTAAGCTTTTTCAATCAGGTCTTCAATCAATAAATCATAGTTAAGACTTTGAGCAAAATTATGCTCAATTGATACTATTGCTAGATTGGATAGTCTCTCTTGAGCTGGGGGATTTTTTAAAATTAATTTTAATTTGCTGAAACTCCTCTCGCTTGACGCAGAAACGGGAAGAAATATTTATAGGGCAAATACGATATTTTGATATGACTCAACTAATTCAAAGTCAAATGGTTGGGGCGTTGCAGTTTTCAGGTTTTCAATCAGCCCTTGAACTTGAAATTTAAAACTTTCAATTTCACAACTGAGTTGGTCACAATTCAAATCTCTTTCATATTGTCTAGACACATATTGTTGCCGCCTTTTGCAAATCTCCAAGGCTCATTGTATCTAAAGATGAGCCAAACAAAAAAACAAAAATTTTTATATTTTGCCCAAAACGCCAGTTTGTGTCAACCAGAACATCAAAAACGTTGTTCATTTGCATTCTAAACAAATCTTCATCTCGCCTGCGAAAATTCCATCTCCATATTCATTGTTGAAGCGATTTTTCTAGCATCTACAAAAATTTGTTCAAAACCTGTGTCCCGTAATCTTTGTAAAGCAAAAGCTAGACTACTGATCGCATGAGCTATAGATATATCCTTTTGCTGTAATGCTTTATTTGTTCGATCAATGCCTCGCAAAATCTTATTTCATAGAGAGAGAGTACAAATAAATTTGTAATTTATTTACCGATTCAGGGTTTGATAAATCATTTTTTATTCCTTCAAGTTCTTTCTTCTTTTCTTGGAGTATTTGTTAGCGAATTTCAAGTTACACGTCTAGCGCAATCCTGCCCTGTCCTGCTCGGCATCTCCCCTCTGTTTATTTAAATTCCTATAATTCCATTATTGAAACTTGCTATTATTATTATGATTTAATTTTGATCCCCTATTATTTGTTATATTTTGATTGGTCAGGTCATCCCGAAAGTCAGAACGAGATTCAAGTTCGACGTCAACTCTAATGCCATCTCTGCCTCTGAGCTCTTCGGTGGGTTCCGGACAAACTCAATGGTATACAAGTGAAACTGCTTCTGACTTGGGGTCTCCTCTGTCAACGACATCAACGCCAGCGCAGACGCCGCCGACGACATCGTCACCCAGCACGGCTACGACTCCTGTGTTTGAACTTCGTCAGGAGGTTCGTTAAACGCTTAAAACTGGAATCCGAAACCGCGACCCTTGGTATACAAGGGCACCTCGCTAACCCCTACACCAAGCCCGAGGGCTTCGCAAAATATAGTTTTATCCTTGGTTTGGTTGTAAATAATGCTTTTGTTTGTCGTTGGTTTAATTAATAGCTGACTCCGAAGAGGCCATTGCGCTCAGAGGTAGAAAGAGAACGGCGTCTAAGCAGACCTTCGAGTGGTCAATTCCGTTCTCCAGGCAACGGCAACGGAAGTGGCGCGAGCAGTTTAACTTCTACACCAAGACTTAACGGCAACAACAACCATAATCGAGACTCAATTGGCACAACAGACTCAACAGCCAGCGAGGAAGACGCCATCCCCCCTCCTCTGCCTGCCAAAAATCGAGAAGCTGATTATTGCAACCTACCAGACAACGAGCCACCAACAATCCAGATTTCCACCGCCTCCTCTTCGCCTACTATCAGGAACCTTCGGGATAAGGTATGCTTCAATTATTAAAATGACAAATAACAAATGATTGATATTATTGATTCTCTCTCTCCGATAGCCGCCACCTCCGGAACCGATCGAGATGGCAAGGGAAAGAGAAGACGGTCACCCACCCACACCTCCACCAAAACGACCTCACTTCAAGGCGCCATTCTCACAAAATCTCTGAGATCAATTCAATTCCCTCTTCACATTCCATCGTCATCGCTTAAGTGCTGGAATTTTTTTTTTTTTTAAATTTTTTTACTCATTCTAATCATTATTACCAAAGCTAGAGCTTAAAAAAAAAACTCCGCTCATTTCATCATTTAATCAATAACACCCGGTACATTTTTCTATTAATATAATAAATTTATATTTATATATATACGACATGTCTCAAAAGTCAGGACGGTCTCTCTTTTTATATTTAATCGCATCTTCTTAAATAAACAGAGACTTAAGATGGATACACACGTAGCTGCAAACTTGTCATATGCACTATTTTTGTACAAGCAAACTTGGATGTCATATACCGGCTACACACGTAACTGCAAACTTGACAAGCATGAACAAAGTTTTTGTTTAAGCAAAATATAGAGTCTGTTGGAAGCATTTTAATTATGCAAGCAGTTTGTTTCTCGTATGAATTTTAAACAAACATGTTGCATTTCGCTTGCACAAACACCCTTGTGCAAGCTTGCATGATTAAAATTCAATCGAGCAACAAGCTGCTTGCACAATTAAAATGTTTGCCCAAAGAAGCCACAGTTTGCTTGTCATGCATGCTTGTCAAGTTTGTAGCCACCCAAGTTTGCTTGTTCAAAAAGATTGCATAGGCGACTTCATAATCTTCATAAAACATATATAAATATTAGAATTTGAACACAATGATTTCTTAAACATACATATCGTCATTTATCTTATCTTTTATGCTAAATAATAATAAAATGATTGAAGATCTCTCTTGCTGAATGAAAATAACGAGAGAAAAGAGCAATCAAATCAAATGAATTGGCACCTGATCTCTTTTTTAACATATCGACCAATTAGAGCAGATTCTCCTATTTACTATTTTTATACATTCTTTTTTTAAAAAAACTTTAATTGTAAAAATATCTCTATAGGCCCGCGGTTAAACTCTCGGCGGTCCTATCCTTGAACGCCTTGCATTTTAGAGAACATTTTTTCTTTGAAAACTTTTGAGATAAATTGTATATATACATATATATCTAAAGATATTTGAAGAAAATAAAAAAAAAGACTGTTTAAAGTCTTAGATATGACTAGTCGGTTAATATATTTTGTATATTTATTATACGTATGTACAAAAGATAAAAAAATTATTAGTGTAAATTTCTTCATTTTATCATTATTTACCATTACAAGATATTTTTTTTAAATATTAAAAAAAAAAGAAACATATCAATTTTGAACAAAGATGAGTGCAATAATCAGATAGGCCTAAAACCTCAAGAAAGATGTTTTTTTTTCTTTTTGTATTGGCTTGTATTAAAAAAAAAAAAAAGAAGGGGAGCAATAAGGAACAAAAAGCTGTTCGTATGTTCGCATGTTGATATATAAACAAATCGATATTTTCGGTACCTGAGATTTCAACAAATACTTCTTAAATTAAATTAGTATACTCGTGTCATAGAGATTTTGGGGATTTCTTTTTGAATTGTTTTTTAAATAATGTGTATTTTATAATCCCCATTATACAGTATATATATATATAAATTATTGTATTCATATATTTTATTTCTCTTGTTAACTTAGATTTTATTTTATAAATTATTATATTAACAATAATATATATAAATAATTTGCTAAGCCCCCAAAGAACATTTTTTAAAATTTATTATATCTTTTTTTTTGATTATTATAACTTATTCTTTTCTCTGCATTTTTTTACTCTAAATTTTATATTTCATCCTCCTTTATTCCCTCTTGATTTTTCAACCAGAAATTTGGTTTAATTATTTCAACCAGAAGAGCTTTCTATTTCATAGACTTGAAAATAAATCATTTTTTTAAGGGAGAAATTGTAACTTCAATAATTGAAGTTATGGAAATTACTCCTGGGGCGTAGCATAATTGTAGAGTTACTGTCTCTTGTGCTAAGAGTCACGCGTTTGCAACCCGTCGTAAGCGAGAAAAATCACTTAGGCCTAAATTTTTACTTCTAAATTCGTTTCCACTGTTAAATAAATTAACATGTAATAAATGTTATTACTTTTTTTATTAGAACTTGCGCGCGCCTCGCGGGTCACTGAAGGGAAATATTTTTTTTTTTTTTTTAAGAAAGACTAGCCACTTGTATCAGTTTATAGCAGGGAATAAACTCATTTAATCATTCTGAACATAGGAACTGAATCTCTAAAAGCACTTCCTCTAAAATTCTTCCATTGACTTGTCCCCTGCCTGGTTTTTAGAGATATAATTTTTCCCTCAGTGCTCATCAAAGATTGTCCTCTCTAACCGTAGAATGGCTTCTCGTGTTAGATTTGTATCATTAAAAAAAAAAACACGCTCCAAAAATGTATAATTTGATGCACTGAGGATGGATTGCGTCATGCAATCCGAAATATTTGCTAATAAATTATTTTAACGTGGAAAGGAGTCGCTGGTTATCTTTTCTCCAATATCTTTGTATTCATTTAAAAGAACATTTTCGAAAAAAAATGGAATTTAAAGGGGCCTAGGGAGGCAGCAAGCCTAAATCCGCCACTGCAAATAGGAACAGCCTGGGTCCAGATATTTCTTGATCCAGATTTAGGGAAAAAAAAAGAAATATTTTCATTAAGGGAAAAATTAATTAATTCAAATTAAAATATTTATCTTTATTGAATTCATAAATAAGTAAATAAATAAATAAAAAACTTTAAAAGTGGTAGAAGAAAAAAATAAATTTACTTTAAAATAAAATAAAAGATGAAGGAATAAAAAGAAAAATTGATATAAATATAATACTATTGTCTGTGTGATCTAAAGATTAAACTTAAAAAAGATCAATAAGAAGAACATGCTGATCTTTATAAAGAGATGGAAAATCTTAAAATAAAATTTTAAATCCCGCTGAGGGTTGAGAACTGCTGCATTCAATTTGGTTTGTGATAAAAAGACAGATAGGAAATGAATAATCAGTGAATGGAGAGAAAACCTGGCGTGGATGGCAAGGGCAAGAAGGACACTCCGTTTAGAGTATGCTTCTTTGGAGTATCTTTGTCTTTGTGCTCTGGGCATTTATTATTCGAGGCCTCCGTGGTCAAGGAAGCCGCGTTATCGGGTGACAACGTTTCTGGTTGTGCTGGATTGCTTGGACAGGGCGAGTATAAAATTTCAACGTCATCCAATCCGATCAGGCCATTTTTAGCTCCATCTCCAAATTGGGAGCTGAATATCAACTGTAAACAAATATTTTCGTGTTAGCCTAATTGACAAATTTGTTTTTGAGAAGTAAAACGACTGACCTTGAACGGCTTCGTCGTGTACATGGGTATTTCAACGTGAACCCATTTGCCAGCGACGGTGCTATTCTCCCATAAATCGACCGTCATCTCCGGATCAGGAAACAGTTGAGTCACTTTTTCTAAATATGCGTGCATCAACTGAAAAATCAATCAATTTACACCGTTAAAATACAACTGAGTTTATTCTAAAGCAGGGAGTCATCGCCGGGCACACGATTCGTCCGCGAGACCATTCGATTATATTTTGTACAAAGGACCCGCTCAAAGACAAGTTGGATGAAAATTTTTTTAATTATATATATATATATAAGTTGTGTTTTATTATTTATATTCCCCAGCCCCCCTAAAATAAGCCTCTTTCTGAATTTATATACTAGTACTTATATTTGGAAGAAATCGTTACGCTCCTACATTTACTGGTCGTGGTGAGACATGAATTCCAAAATATTTGCAAATTGAGTGAGGTGGGCTTTCTGGTGTTCGGCATGAGATTTGAGTCGCTCATTTTTTTGGAGACATGTAAGACGGGGATCGGGCTTTTTAGGGTTATCACCCAGAGTATACTCATAGGGTCCTTTGTAAAGCCTATTTTTTCTGTTTAGCAGTTCTTTTATTTATTTATTTTAAAATTTAACTTCCATTTAAATGGATTTTTAACTTCCATTTAAATGGATCTTGTATCTGAATAGAACATAGATGAATAATATTATGTACAAAAGTGAATTATGGCTATTGTATATTATTCTTAAGGAAGGGAGATCTGCAGGCAGGAGATGAAAAAAATTTGAATTCTTTTGGTCGACGTTTCGGACGCCAATCGCGTCCTTCTTCCGGACTAAAGAATGTTATGATTAGAGAGCTGAAAAAGTCTTTTGACTTTTGTAAATTTTGTGACTTTTCCAGATTTTCTTAGATATCTGCACTGATCTCACAAAAAGAAACGCTTTTTGAGATTTTCAAAAACTTTTGCGACTTTTTTTGACGCTTTTTGCCTCTCGGAGACTATTTTTGAAAAAAGCGACTTTTATGACTAAATTACTTGATAATAAATCAAACTAGCCTATATTTAGATAAGACTGAAATTTTACCCGAAGAGACGCCGTCCCCTCGCCTTGTAATAAATACCAAAAACGGACGCATCCGTATTTTGCTGCGTTGGCTCGAGCGTCTTTTGGGAAATTCACCGAGAGGAAGTAACCCGGAGTGTTGCCAGAGGATTCATAGCTACTGTAGATATAACCATCTAAAAGAAAAAAAAAAACCAATGAGCAGCAGATAAGAGGCAGGAAAAAGCAAAAGTGGACGAGGGGGACGAACCCGTTTGATTGACATTCCGCCAATTCCAAACAGCAGAGCCGCCGTTCTTGAAGCCACAATTGTGCCGGTTGAAATTGCAATGAACGTCAAAAGGATATTTGTCCTTTGGATTATTCCCTGAAACAATTTATATTTGTTAAGAGAAAAACAAATAAATCTGGTGTGATAAGCCCACATCACACAACTTTATCTTAACTTCGGTATTCGATCGAAGGTTGTGGAATGTGCTGTCGGAGATATATTTAATTTGATTTTAATATTTTAAATAAAATACGGGTCATGCTTCATATAACAGATGTGTTTATCAATAAAAAAAGTGGTTAAAGAAGCAAAGACAAATCAGCATGAATATCAACACCGGAATGAGTCAGAACAATGCCACTCGTCACAACACAACGGCCTTTATTTTACTAATGTTCCAGTGGAAATTGGCATTTTTCCGCCTATGAAGTGTAGTTATTGGAGCGTCATAGACAATTTTTAGTGCATTGCTCTTCAAGGAAGATGCTCCTTCCTGGTGTTGTAATTCCTGATCCTGAAGTTTATTTTATTCCGGAGTACAGGAAATAGAAGCAATGCATAAGGTTGTTAAGTCGCAAATATTTAGCCTCTCATGTTCAAAACTGAGTGTATTACTTCGTTGGACAGGTCCCTGGCGTTGCTTCCATCTTATCTTTCAGTTAGGAAACTATTTTCCCCCGACTGGAGACTTCTAGTTTAATTTTCATAAAAGGAAACCAGATGGCAGTATTGTATTCTAATTTTGATGTTACTTTATGTCTCTATACATGTATATACAGGATGATTACAAATTAATAGAACTATTTTGGCTGTACTTTAAAGATACATATATAGAACAACGTACCAGGTTTTGTTTGAGATGTTACAGGAGCTCCTATGCGCCCCTCCCCTGGTGATTCTGCAGATATCAAGTCTGTAATCAAGTTCGTTCCATACTTCCATATTCCCCTGGCTTGAAGCTGTGAGATTTTTTTGTTTTTGGGGGTATGTGAAAAATTCAGTGTTTGTGCTTCCTTTACCAATAGACCTACCAGAACTGCGAGGTCGCATCATCAACAAAGGGATATATTAGGTCGAGTATGGGACGAACTTGATTCAGGCTGCAGGTGGCGTATATGTAACACCTGTGACATCTCAAACAGAACCTGCTATATTGATCTAAGTATCTGTAAAGTTTGTGTGATGATCTGTCAAATAATACAGCCACAATAAATCGCTCTAATCATTTGTAATCGCCATGGGCGTAACTAGGGAGGTGCCGGGGGGCTTGTCCATCCCCCAGAAGGCTTGTGCCCCCCCCCCCCCCAGAAAGCTTCTTGCCCCAAGAAAATATGAAAATATGGGGCTTTCCAGGCCCGTCGGTGGATAGTTGGTCCCATGCCCCCCCCCCCCAGCCAAATTCTCTAGTTACGCCCTGTATATGTGTGCTTACACATAAGAGAAACTAAAATCTCTGATTACCGTTGCAATGGTATAACTTAGAGATACGCCGCAGATCACTGTCACTAAGTCCTGGCTTCTTCCAAATTGGTCCGATGGTTTCACCGGTGAGGGCTCTGATAGTTGGAGAGATTCCATCCTGAAATTGAAATAAACCAAGAAAATTATCAACTCTATCAAAAATAGATTTAAAAAAATAGACCAACCTTCGAGAAGGCGTATTCGTCGTACATCATGATACTTTTATAGTCGAATTGCTCCCCGAGGGTGGTCACCGTCGACGGGTCATGCTTAGCAAAGGCAGAAGCAAAGCCCTTCAAGAGAATTATTTATTAATAACATTTTTTAATTCTTCCCTAAAAGAGAAAATAAAATAACATACAGGAATGATATTATTCCAATAAACGTAAATCCAGTCATCTCTGTCTGGGCGATTCATCTCATGCCAGAATCCGACGGCGTGTCCTAATTCATGGATTACAATTCCCAAATACCAGCAACGTTGACCAAGGGAGAGTCTCTGAGGCCCATCGCCCATTCGACCCACCGGCGACCAACACGCACCACTATCGGGATTGAAGAATACTTCCACGTAGTTGTCCTCCCCTGTCCATTCTTTAAATCGAATACACGACTTTTGATGATAATGGTCCATGGCCTTCATCAGGATCTCACATTGCGGAGATTCAGGACATCCTGAAAAGAAATCACAATTATTCGCTAGTCAAAGGTTAACTATTAATAATAATACTAACCAACGTCATCTGCTGTTTTGTAGATGACCGTTGCTCCAGGCCAAAGTAGTCTCGGATCTGTCACTGCATTCTTCATCTGCGGGAAATGAACAAACATCCTTCTTACAACAGTACATGTCCCGCAGTGGGGTGATTTTTTTTTGGGTGGCGAGGTTCAAGATTTCGTACAATCAATTAGGAAGAGATATAATTATACCGGGTGTTTCATAAGTCAGTTTACCGAGTAAGTGTATTTGTTAGAAGCCAAGAATAAATCAATTTTAAATTTGATGAAAAAAACTTTTTTGACTTTAATTGAACCTACTGGTCCGAATCCTTTTGGAAATTTGTAAATCAATTTTATTTATATTGTAATTTAATTGAAACTAAATTTACACTACACATGAGTCATTCCACGTCAAATCGATACACTTTTGAACCTCACCATCTTGGATTTCTATGAAATTTGGGTCATAGGTAGAGTCAATAGAGACTAAGAAAAAGCCCCAATTTCAACTTAATATCTCAACACGTTTAAAAGATATGGCGCGTTAAAGTTGTCAAAAATGGCAAAAAATCGACCTAACCACATCTATTTAAATTGCTCTAAAATCTCTTAGAGATGAGATAGAGAGATGAATGAGGTGTCATTTTACAGCTTTTTAGATGCCCTTTCCAATGATATACAATACAACTGGGGCGGTAATAAAAATTTTTTTTTTAATTTCAAAATCAAAAATTTAAAGTAATTTTTCTCAAAAAAGTACCCCTTCGAAAATTTTGAAAAAATTCTAAAATAATCCTTGTTTAAAGGATTAAAGATAAAACTAAGTTTCATCATGGGATCATAATGGGTTCATATAGAAAAATTAATTTAAAAAAACCCTTTCTTTAGATTTTTGCCATAAAAGTGCAAAAATATAATTTTTTTTCAAAAAGTACCCCTTTGAAAATTTTGAAAAAATTCTAAAATGGTCCTTGCTTAAAGGGTAAAAGATAATATAAGCCTCATCGAGGGATCATGATGGGATCATAGAGAAAAATTAATTAAAACAACCCTTGCGATAGATTTTTTGTATATGTACGTTATTCTGTAATTCTTTAGCTTTCCAGAAATCATTCATTCTTGCAAATCGGTTAATTATAAACGAAATTATAAACAAAGTAGTTATGTCAGGTCTATCACTATACCCAAGGACTTTTAAACAAAACACCATCTTTATCATAAAATTTTCTTTTATTTGTTCTTGACTTAGATTAACTATTTTGTTTATAATTTCGTTAATAATTAACCAATTTGCAAGAATGAAAGATTTCTGGAAAGCTAAAGAATTACAGAATAACGTACATATACGATTTTTGCATTTAGGGATGTTAAAAAAATTTTAGGGTTGTCCAAAGTTAAGAAAAACTGGAAAAATTGGATTTTTTTACTCCTTTATTCGTGTTTTGCGCCACTAAATCACCTCCAATGGGGCTGAATCTTTAGATTTCTATGTATCTTAGCTACCTGTATATTTTTAAGAGAAAACACCATAAAAAAATCTAGAAAACTCAAAATGAGAGCCGCTTTAGAGCAGAATTTCTATTAAAACGTTATATTCTCTATATCTCTAAAACTAGAGCTATTCGAGCAAAACTGACGGCATTTTTGGAAAAAGGACGTCGCATATACTCGGAGATCAGCTCAAAATACCCCCGGTACCAAAATCACTGTTAGCCTGTGTAGTGTTTCCCAATTATGACAAAAATCTATCGCAAGGGTTGTTTTAATTAATTTTTCTCTATGATCCCATCATGATCCCTCGATGAGGCTTATAATATCTTTTACCCTTTAACCCATATCCTACCAGTGTTGCGTTTGCGCAACACTAAATAAAAAAATTTTTTTCTCTTCAACTAATAAAGCTTTCGTTTTAATTATTTTTTTATATATTCTTTATTATGTCCTTTTGTCTCTTAATCATAGATAATGCCTTTTTTTACAACCTTTCATTATGATTTATTTTTTTAAACTTTAGCACCTGAAAAAGTGTATTTTAAAGATTAAAATATTTATTAATTAAATATTTTTTTTTTTAATTTTTTTATTTATTTATTTTCTTAGAAGGTCTAATGACCACTTTAAACCTTCTTTGTCCTTTGTTTTTGCAAAACAAAGAAATTATTTGCTTACAAACTTCAGTGTTTCGTTTGCGCAACGTTGGGAGGAAGTGTGAACAAAAAGGTTCTAAACCCTATTAGTGATTTGACTATCGGACCCCTCATTTTTCATAGAATTTTTAACTTCTTTACAAAAACGAAAGTTTATCGACTCTTTTATCTCATTTTTGTTCATTAAAAAAAAAAAAATTAAAAAATTCTCTTAAAGAATCGGGGTAAGTGCGGAATAAGATAAATTTTTTTTCAGTGGTTACATTATGTAGCAATCATTTTAGCAGAGATCCACTAAAAACGGTAAAAAGATATAATAGGAAAACGGAGAGGAAATAAACATCTCTCAACCTAAAATAATATCTCAATACAATTTGGGAATGGGAGGTGTTGATTAGCACGACAATGCAATTGGAAAATATAGGTCAAGAATACTTGAAAAAATTGGTGGTGGTCTTTATTTATAAATAGTATAGATTCCACAATAGTAAATTGTTGGAAACTATATAATATTGCTAATAATAAGCAAATTAGTCAATTAGATTTTAAGTCGGCTTTAGTGTTGAGTCTATTGAAAATGGAAGAGCGTTGCGAGCCAAGTGGCTCGGAACCATCCTCTGTCCATGACATGGAGCATTTGGTGATATCGAATGAAAAAAAAGTGAGAAAAAGGTGTAAAGTGTGCCAGTCCGACTATTTATATATGTAATAAATGTAAAGTACATCTACATGTCAAGTGTTTTTCGAAATTTCACATAAAATGATTTATTTTTATATCCCATATCCTCCCATCGTTTCGTAAACGCAACACTAAAAAAAAGTTGTATAAAATAATTATTTAATTAAAAATATCAAAATAAAGTTGTCACATACATATAAGAAAACATGTGGAATGAATATATGAAAATATTTTTAATAAAAAACTTAAAATAAAAAAAAATGATTTTTTTTTAGTTCATGAATCCTCCCAACGTTGCGTTTGCGCAACACCCGTTTCCCGTGAAGTGTGCAGTGCGGGAATTTTTTTTATATTTTTCTCACATTAGTGGAGACCTAATATAACTATTTATAGGAAAAAATTTTAAATTTTCAAAAATTTTTAAGGCTGGTAGAATATGGGTTAAGCAAGGACCATTTTAGAATTTTTTCAAAATTTTCAAAGGGGTACTTTTTTGAAAAAAATTATATTTTTGCACTTTTATGGCAAAAATCTAAAGAAAGGGTTTTTTTAAATTAATTTTTCTATATGAACCCATTATGATCCCATGATGAAACTTAGTTTTATCTTTAATCCTTTAAACAAGGATTATTTTAGAATTTTTTCAAAATTTTCGAAGGGGTACTTTTTTGAGAAAAATTACTTTAAATTTTTGATTTTGAAATTAAAAAAAAAAAAATTTTATTACCGCCCCAGTTGTATTGTATATCATTGGAAAGGGCATCTAAAAAGCTGTAAAATGACACCTCATTCATCTCTCTATCTCATCTCTAAGAGATTTTAGAGCAATTTAAATAGATGTGGTTAGGTCGATTTTTTGCCATTTTTGACAACTTTAACGCGCCATATCTTTTAAACGTGTTGAGATATTAAGTTGAAATTGGGGCTTTTTCTTAGTCTCTATTGACTCTACCTATGACCCAAATTTCATAGAAATCCAAGATGGTGAGGTTCAAAAGTGTATCGATTTGACGTGGAATGACTCACATAGGTTGTAAATTTAAAACAATTGTTCAAAATGCTTTCCTGCTAACTTCAATGCATTTTTCACAGCGTTTTCATGTTGCACAACCTGAGCAGCTGTGAAGGTCAACATGTTGCACAACCTGAGCAGCTGTGAAGGTCATTGTTGACATTTTTATGTTTAGATTTGAGGTTAGATTTAGATTTGCATCGTGTTGACAGTAACCATGAACCACCAACTCTTTAAAAGGAAAATGCGCTCCTCGGTTGTTAGTTTGCGGTTCATGGTTACTGTCAACACGAAATGCAAATGCAAATCTAAATATAACCTCACATCTAAACAAAAATGTCAACAATGACCTTCACAGCTGCTCAGGTTGTGCAACATGAAAACGATGTGAAAAATGTATTGAAGTTAGCAGGAAAGCATTTTGAACAATTCTTTTAAGTTTACAACCTATGTGTAGTGTAAATTCAGTTTCAATTAAATTACAATATAAATAAAATTATTATTTGCTTCTAACAAATACATTTACTCGGTAAACTGACTTTTATGAAACACCCGGTATAATAATTGAAGATTTGTTATGGCTGTAGTATTATGTTCAAGGTAAGAAGGAATAATTCCGAAAGAAGAATGCACCCAAATTTGATTTCATTTCATTTTAATAAAAATTCTTAATCTCTGACGTTTCGGTTCGGGTTTGAATGATTTTGTCTATGTTTTTATACAACACATTCAGACTATTGTAGCGATAAAGATAGAATAAATTAATTTAATATAAAATAGTTGAATATGATCTCAAAAATATTTTTTAAACTTAAAGACAAAAATCACAGCACCGATGATGGTTCAAACCCGAACCGAAACATTAGTATGTGATTAAGAAATTTTATTAAAATTAAATGAAATAAAATTTGGCTGCATTCTTCTTTCGGAATTATTCCTTCTTACCTTGAACATAATTATATATTCAAGAAAGACCTATGCTAGGATTATTTTTTCAATCGCCTTGCCAAGTGACTTTTTAAAAATAGAGGGATTGATGGGGCAGCATACTGCGCTACTACGCAGCTACCCCACCATTACATCTGCTAAGGCTGAGTCATCATTAGTTTTCCACAGGCTAGAGGAAATTCATCGCATTTATGAGATTACAAAGGAGACGAAAGATCAATTTTAATATTTGAAGGTTTACTGCTCCTAAATCCGCAAGGTGGAGTTGGCGATATTTAAACAAAGTATTTTACTTTATTAACACGAATCTTATTGCCATACAACTATTGTGTGCACAATCTCAAAGTTTCGATCCAAAAAGGACCATCATCAGACCTGAAACTTGATATTACTATATTATACTTCATGTAACATAGAGTTATTTTACATATGTTTAGAGATAAGAACCTTATGTAAAATAACTCTGTTTCATGAAATATAATAAAGTGAACCGAACGTTTCGAACCGAATCTGTGAGATTGTGCACATACAGTTGTCTGGCAATAAAATTCGTGTTAATAAAGTACAGTGAGGGACAATATTAAGTGCCATCCATGCACGTGTGGTTATTTCATTGTTTTAAAAAATAGAAATTTCCTATAAAGATTTTCATTTTCTTTAATAAAAACAATGAAATAATCACAAGTAGAAAACGCATGGGTGGGAATTAATATTGTCCCTCACTGTACAATACTTTGTTTAAATATCGCGAACTCCATCTTGAGGATTTAGAAGCAGTATTATGTTATGACAAAGTGGCGTTAATGGAATTGGAAGTTTAAACAAGCCTAAAGTGATGTTGAAATGGACAATGATAAAAAATCTGTAGCTAGTGAAGATCCTGTTATCAAATAGTTCAAAAGAGATGGAGATATCTGCCTGTGGAAGCAAATGACACTTGGCGTTAGATTACGGCACATCTTGAACGGTTGTGTTGAATTCGGCATTGGCAAACGTTATGGTGGGGTAACTACTGAGAGTACTGACCCACCTCCTTGCCTGGTTGTTAAAAAAATTGCTCTCGGAAATAAAAGTCGGTTTGATAGAGTTTGTTAAACATTTATATTTCAAAATCTCGGTCCTGACACCAAATGAACAGCTAATTCCCTTTCAGATTGATTAAATGAAGGAAATATACTAACGTCAACGCGGGGGACGATGTCCCCTTCGAAGAAGCCCTCGTTGTATAGGCCCTGATCAGTGCCAGGTGGAATTGGATGGAAAACCCTTGGATTTTTTTGAAGGACCGCAGCAGCTGATGACGTCACCAGGGCGAAACAGAAGAAGAAGACTCGCTGAGGTAACATTTTGGTTTGCTCTCTCTGTCTCGATTCTTTCTGCTGTTCTGCTGCCTTTTTATTTATTTATATACTATAAGCAAATAATGTCAAACGTGTTTATGAATAATAAAAATAAATACAAATTAAAATTAAGTTAATTAATGCATCGCTTCGTTTTTGATTGGTGCGAGACGTTTTTAGGCCAATATTTATTTGGAATTATTTTGATGATAATTGCAGCGGCGGCGAACACACAGAGTTTTATCGGTGAAAAGGGACACTTAAAACTTCTTTCTAGTGGGGTGAGTCCTATTTTTTTTACCTCAGTCCTATACATTCCAGTATATGTGAGTGTAGGCCCCTATTTATAGATTATCTTAGATCTCATTTATTGGTAAAACGAGAAAAGAATAATAATAAAAAATCTGGTGGGACAAGCACATAACACTTCTTTCATTTACTGAAGGTAACGAGCAAATTCAGTGATGTCATATAAGGGGAAGGGGGGCATTTGCCACCCCCCCCCCCCCCCCCAAGGCTTAGGAAAACTGGTCAAAGGTTCGCATCCCGTCTCATGCCATAAAAATCTACTTCATTTGGATTGTCTACCAATCTAAAAGGCCTACGATGCCGTAAAAGACCTTAAATAAAATTTAAAAAAAAAAAAAAAGTTGGCCCAGTTGTTATAGTGGTTAACAATTATATTTTTTCCATTCTTACTTCACCAAACTTTCCGAGTTCAAATCCATCTTTTGCACTATTTTTTTTTCATTCTTATTATTATCAATTTCCTTCTATTTTTAATGCTCACCTGTAATTTCCTAAGAAATGAAATAAATAAGAAAATCAAATATAAATAAAAAAAACCCTTTATGCCTCTTAAAAAGAGAGAATTTTTGTTTTTTTTTATAATTCGCTGATTTTTGTCTTTCTCTTATTAATTTATTGACGTTCCACCCGCTGGTTTTTCAAAGTCACCTAGCAGAATTTCCTCCGCTCTTGGTGGCTTTTGGTGTCAGGCCTCCGGGGGCCAAGTGCCCCGAATATTGCATCTGTCCCCCCTGGATGCCCCTCAAATTTTTTTTTTCTTTGTTGATATACCCTATATTTTGCATATAATCCGCCTCCACTGAGAATAAGCTGGCGCCGTCACCCCGTAGCACAGAGGTATAGATATCACTTCTTGTCTAGAAGTCCGGAGTTCGCTTCCCGTTCCAAAATTAATTTAGAAAAGATTAAAAAAAAAATAAAAAAACATTTTATTTCTGACTTGGCAAAAAAAAAAACAAATTATATTTTTCAATGTATATTTATATATGTATATATATATAATATATATATTTATTAATTCATTCACAAGACAATTTTTTTTTTTCTTTATAAATACATTTTTTTTTTGGCTCAATTGAACAAATAAAAAATGAATAACAAACCTCCAATATACAATATAGTGCTTCTGTTTTAAAACAATTCGTTGCATCTTAAGAACTAACATCTATCGATATGCAAAACCCACAAAAGATGTTAACAAGAGAAGAAGAAAGGAAATGAGGGGAAGGGGGTGGGTGAGGGGGGTAAAAGAGAATCATTTTCATTTCATTTTCTTCTTCTCTTTTTTTATTTTCTTTAGGGTAATTCTCAATTCACATTTTTATTTTACGCGCCTCCTACAAATTACAAAATTGACAACAACAAGTGGAGGGGGAAAGAATATCATTTAATGATGGAATGTCAGTAGTTCGTTTTATAAGTAGTTTATTTTTATTTTTTTGTTTTTAAATTAGAAAAAATATATTTATATGTTTTGTATATAGTATATGTTATTATTTATATATAATGAAAATAGATTAATTAAGAGTATTTTGGAAGAATTAGTCGATCAAAGAAAAAAAAATTCTTTTAAGCATTAATTGAAACTAAAATTACTTTTCTTGGATTGTATTAAAAATTCTTCTCTTCCTGTAGCCAAATTCTGAAACAGTCGAGTGTTCGGTTTTTTTTTTTTTTTTTTGTTTAAATGATGAGATTAATCTTCATGTTTTATATTTTTATTATTGTTAGTTTCTTTTCAGGTTTATCATCTTGTTAAGGGGAGAGGGGGGGGGGGGTTGCAATTAATATATACATAGATTATTAATTATTTATTTAAATAAAAAAATAATTAAATTAATGTAGTGAATTGGGGCGTTAAAAAAAAATTCCCAATGGGAAATATATATATATATATATTTTTTTTAATTTTTAAGACGAGTCAGGGGGGTAATGGCCCCCCTGCTTCCCCCTGGCTACGCCCATGAGGTTTATACTTAATGTAAAACTATCATTTATGTCCGGAATGTCCTTCTCTGAAAATATAATCTTATTGATATACAATTTCAGTACTTTGCCGACGGCCCTGGTCTAGGCGAAGAGGAACTGACACCGAGATCGTTGGAGTTAAGCAACACCAAGCTCTGTTGAATCTGGGGATAGGTGACCCCCCAAAAACAAGAGAGTTGAACGGCCGCCGGAAGCCATCGGTTCTTTATATATATCATACAATTGTAAACTCTAGAGTCAAATGGCCTCAGCAGTAGAGTGACTTAAAATTGAAATTTAAAAAAATGTCAGTATTTTGTCATTTGTTAAAAACTACGATAGAATTACTTTTCTAAAATAATTTTGAATTCCAGTTTTTAACAAATAACTAAGAGTGAAAAATTGAGAAGGGTGAATAAATAAGTCCGGAGCTGATATTCAGGCAATTTATTAGGGTTAAATCCCTCCGCTATAGGTCACCGTTTCGGAGGCTCAAACGGCTCCTTCTTCAGGACCATGCGGTGTCGAGAAAACAATTAGCCCTCAATTTTGTCATAAATGATATGGTTAGTTTTGCTACACAACATGTGCTAAAAGGCAATGGTGCCCCCCCCCCCCATTACTTGGGCCAAATAAACAATGCTTAACTTTAAAATGATCCGTATAGTTTATAAATAAAGTATATTATAATTTCATATGCTGGTTTTGTTTCTAAATTCACATTTCTATTTTATTTTTACTTTGCGTCGGGTATACCATGGTATTGACTGGGCGGCAAAAATGTCCATCTCGGGCCGCGAGTTTGAGGGCGCGCACAAAATTTTTTTAGTAAATAAAAAATTTCCTAGAAGGGGTCGGACAACGTGACAGGGTACGAATTAAGTGGATGGGACACAAATTGAGAAGATGAGATGTTTGATGATAAATATTCCGGTAGAAGGAGATGGTAGAGCCTCCCTCTACCATTGAAGAGAGAAACCTCTCGGCCCTGATCGCCATGAAAAGAAACTATCAAGAAAAAAATACTTCATTAATCAAATTTCTTCAATAATCAAAAAAACTAAAGACTCTCGAATCTAGCAGAATTACATTAGAGGAGAAGAGAAGAATAACAATTATATTGCCATTTCTGGGTTTATTTAAGTTACATTTATTTTAAGTGTCATCAGTGGCGTAGCGAGGGGGGGGGGGGGGCAAGGGGGGTCATCATGCCCCGGGCGCAAGTTAAGCTCACTACGCCACCGCGTGTCATATCCTAGTGCAGAGTCAATGAACAATAGGAATATTTTTTTTTTATATATATCCCACAGACCAAACTAATTTATTCTAACGCACTTATGATAAACTAGTTCGTCCCAAAAAAATCAGTTTGATTTGTAATATATATATAAAATTTAAAATCATTCCCTTCACTCCAAAACAGTTATGATAAATTACTTTAGATTTTACTTTTATTCAAATAATGCTTAAAAGAAGAAAAAAAGAGGAGATAATTAACCATGAATAATAAATAAACACTATTTAATCTTGATTAAAAAATAATTCAAGTTTTTTTTTTTTTGTGGAAAATAAAAATATTATTAGCTCCTCTAAGGTTATAATATTAATAGAAAAGGAAGAAACTTTCAGGGCTGACGTTTTTAGCCTTTATTTTTTTTAACAGTTTAAGCACCCATTTTATATAAAAAAAAGAAAAAGACAAGTCAGGCAGGCCTCGGGCCTTCTAAGTTGTTTGAGGATTTTTCTAATAAATAATTAAGCATTTGAGCCTCTTGATAATCTTATAATTAAAATTGAATAAAAGAAAAGAAAGGCTCAAAATAAGCGCACGAATGAAATTATCTTTGAGGATCCATTTCATATAAAATCAATCAAATATCATTGAATTTGTTAAATAGCATAAAAGTTACAAAACACAATTTATAGCTGTGATGTTATATTACTAAACTGGTAGAAAATGAGAGATAAAGCTAAGATTTTTTCTTTATTTATTTAATCCATACAGCTAACGTTTCGGTTCCGTTTTTGAACCATCTTCAGACCTGGCAAAAAGTCATTATGAAAGTGTCATAGTGGGTTTTATACATTGTTGAACCAAACTCTTATATAATAAATATATATACGGTATGCAATGAACCATGTACATTTTATGTACGTTTATGTACCTGGTAGGCATACTGTGTATATATATTTTATTTTTTATTTTTTTTTGTTCAAAAACACTCACACTTTTTTCCCATTCACACTCTTACTCACACACACATCTACACAGTCTTTTCGCCAACTTTGGCCATATAAATAAATAAATTTATTACGACCCGCTTAGAGGCACCAGTCCTCGGTGGCTAGGTCCAACAAACACAATACAAATTTAAATACAATAACAAATACAACAAAACAAGACTAAATAAGACTAAACGATACATATTATTTGTTAATATAACTATTCCGGGCATTCTTATTTAAGCCATTGTAGTTTGGTTCAACAATGCACAAAACCCACTATAACACTTTCATAATTACTTTTAGCCAGGTCTGAAGATGGTACAAACACGGGACCGAAACGTTAGCTGTGTGGATTAAATAAATAAAGAAAAAACCTTAGCTGCTGCATCTCTCATTTTTCTACCCTCTTATTAACTAAATAGCATAAGAGATAATTTTAGAGACCAGTGGCGCAGGGTTTTGATAAACAATGGGAATCCTCAGAAAGGAAGTTTATATTCTCCAAAATTTGGATTCTTAACATTTGACGTTTAATCAGGTAATTTTTTTTTTTTCAAAATTATGCATGAGTACGATTGCTACTTCACAAAAAAAGGTTTTATCTATATATCTATATATCTATATATATATACCCGAGAAAACTTGTCTTCGCATATATATATATATATATATATATAAAAATGAAATGGGAAAAATGTATGTATGTATGTAAATATGTATGTATATGTTCTATAGAAATCCACAATTTTCAATTAATCCATTTGAAATTAAGTACACATATAGTACATGGACCAGGGAGTAACGTAGTAATAATTTGAATCTCTTAAATATTTTGGAAAATTAATTATAATCAAATTTCTTCAATATGAGAACACAAAATCAACAAGTTGGCTAGAAATTAGAGAGCGTCCCTTGTGCTGTGTGAACCAGCTTCCTACCTGACTATGGGCTGGGGGTGGGGGCTACGCAGCAGTTGAAAAGCAAAGAGAGGACGCAGGTGACTGACCCTTTAAACAGTCATAAACAGACCCTTTTGTGTTGTTCCCAATCGGTCAAAGTGGTTTCATGTGTCGCTTGAATATAAGATACTTCCTTAACATCTTAACACTTGCATTGCAACAAGAAATATCCCAAATCGGGAATAAACTTGCTCGCCGAAGGCGAGCAAGGGGTCCAGGGGGCGCAGCCCTGGCTAGGCGGAAGCCCGCCGAAGGCGGGCTTTGCGACTAGTTTTAAATAAAGCAAAAGTTTTTTTCTTCTCTGAGCACCAAATATGTTCGATCAGCCCCCGGCGCTTATGTTGAAGATAATAAATAATTATCTTGTTTAAAAAAATAAAATAATATATATATTTTTTTCCTATTCTTAAGATTGATTTATTTAAACGTGTAATGGCAAAACTAGGCTATATGTGATTGTTAGAAAAGGGACTTTGAAGACAACATAATGAATGAAATAATCTCTAATCTCCATCACAAACATTACACTGTTACCTATAAATAAATCTAAAAAGTTTAAATGAAATAAAATAAATATGAATTTCCAATTACCAAATTCAATGATATTTGCTTGTGATTTGCAAATATTTTTTATGGATCCAACAATGCAACTGATTTCAATAAATACAGCACTCGTTTTTTGTACTCTTTGCATTTCTCTCTAAGTAATAGTGCTCATGTCATGTCTATTAATATTATTCATTATTTATACATATAATATCAAAAAATATGTCTTTTTATTATTTATTTATTTTTTATTATTTCAAATAAATATTAAAAAAAAAAAAAAAAAAATTAGTTTAAATCGGCCAATGAATATATGAATGAAATGAATATGAAATATTTGAGGCACACTTATTTAAAAATACTTTAAAAAAACAAGAGCTAGCGAATGATTGTTAATCTATGAATGAATGTAAAATGAATCGCTTTGTCTGAAATACTTACAAATGACAAAATAAGAAGAAACAAAAATTTTTAATTAAATAATTCAAAAACAAAGATGAACAAAACAACGAAATAATATCCATTTTGACAACCGGGAAAATTTGATACAGAAATTAGTATAATATGAAGGGAGAGGCATTAGCGGGAAGGCTGACGACGGGAATTACAGATAATATAAGGAAATCAGGGCATACAAGGATCCTAGAGGGGCTATCTAAAAACAGCACACTCAGAGGACCGCTAGATCCCATGCCAAAAACAAATGACTTCGAAAAGGGCTTTGAAGTGGTTATAAAAAACCACAAAGCCCTAACAGATGAAGATCAAGATCATTAAATTGGTTTACTGACGGGTCCAAAACAGATGCTGGAGTGGGCATAGGGATAAAAAGGACCATATAAAAGCCCTTGGGACCTCAGGCAGAAATTTTTGCCATAAATACATGTGCTCAAAGAGATCCTCAAAAAAAGATCTCGGAGAGCAAAAATCATATGCCTTTAAATCATGACGGACTTGGGAATGCCTAATTTCCGTATGCTGCTTTAAAGATGGCCTAGACTTCGGGGCGGAACGTCAGCTGTGTGTACGAGAATTTAAATAAAAAGAATATTTGGCTCCAATCGTCTTGTTATTTTTCTGACTCTATCACTATAAGCAAAGAAGTTCATAAATACTTCCGCAATAAAATGTAAAGAGAAGACTGGTCGGTGATCTTCTAACAGGACATTGTCCTTTAAAATATCACCTAATTAAGATGGGCAGAGCTGAGGACGATATATATCGTCTATCTAACAAAAGAAATGGCGGAAGAGATCATGTGCGAATGCATTCGATAAAGACAGCAACTTTTCGAAAGGCCTGAGGAATAATCAAAAGCCACTGGCCCTAGTAAACGGGACGGAACTATTCTAAGAACAAATAATGGATAGAAAGGTAAGAACAAAGTTCGAAATGCCTCAGGTACAAACATACCAATACCAGTTCGAAATTTGTAATGAGATATAAGAACAATGTCGATTTTTTTTTTTGTGATAGGATAAATATAAATGGAATCCATTGGCCGATTAAGATTGAGATAAATGCAAAATCAGAGAGAATAAATAAATAAATAAATAGTGGTCACATTGCAAGATGGAGGGGGAAATTTCAAGTGGAACTCACAACCGCCGCTCTTCAAGGGATTCCTCTTTTCTTTCCATTATGCTTCTATATTTTAATTTTATTTTATTTTATATATCTTTAAATATATGTATAAATTATTTTATTATATATTTTAGTTTAGTTACACACCAGCTGATACTCCTAGAAACAAATGACTAGTTAAGTACAATATAACTTTCCTAATAATTTTACTTATGGGGCTGTGAGTAAATAGGAAGGTATTTATTTATTTATTTATTTAGAAATGCGTGTTTTGAAAAGGTGATGAGACATGAAATCAAAAGGGGAAGGAAGGAACATTTTATAAGCAATATCTTTCAAGAGGAATAAAATAAAATAAAATCTGGTGTTGCCTCCTTGAACTCCCCATTTCACTAATTTACTTCAAAGATAAATAGAAATTTTTTAACGCCCAAATCTGCTCACCTTATTAATTTAAGGGCGAATGTCTTTCTTATATGGAGGGATGAGAAACATAGTGGTGTAAGTCAAATTTTTTTGAAAATGAGTTATTTCAATTTTTTACATCACTGGGATGTCACCTACCATTATACACTAAACTAAAGAATATTTCAACCAACTTTTGTAAAAAAATAAATTTTTGTAAGCAAGAAACAATATGTTTTTATATGAAAATTTAATTTAATTTTTCCAGGTGTTTTTTTGTAACATAAAAAAATTAATTTAAAACCGAAAACTAGACAAGAGTATTATATCTTCGTGTAAGCTCGAGATTTACTTGTCGGTATTTGGAGCAGATGGTACGCTGTAGAGGATATTATAAGACAAACCAAAAAAGTTGTCTTTGATTTGGCTTTTAATGCCCTCTACAGCGTACCATCTGCTCCAAATACCGACAAGTAAATCTCGAGCTTACACGAAGATAAAAAAATTATATATAACATTTGCCATCTAGACAAAAGAGGTTAGTTCTTAATTAACATGTGAATTTTTTATGGCAATAAATACCCTTTTCCTCAAAATTGCAATCGCTTGACTTACACCACTAACATAATGGTGAGAAACATTCTCAGCCCATATGTAAAGAAACACTTGTTTTAAATGAATTAAACAAGTATGTATCTCGCATGTTGCTGTTTTAAAAAGTATTACAGGTGCTGTTATATTATAACAATTGATGATAACGAACAAATGTACTTATCAGAATCGCAACATGCAAGCTGAATTAATTGTGTCTTTAACTTGTTTCGTTCGACATTCGGACAAGTGTGGTTTCTAGAAGACCGTGCCTTGTGCCATTCGTCAGATATGTGTGTTTCCACCTTAAAGCGATCAATATTTACGTCAATATAGTACAATAGGATTAGGACCTGGCTAACCCACACGGTGCAATATTATTGTTCAATAAATTAGTTTGAGGGAGATACTTGTGCAGTAAACATGTGGGATAATAAGAAGACAGAATTGCACAATATTGCCAACAGACAAAGCAATTCAATATTTACTAGATTGGACAATAAAAATCAAACTGTTTTTGATTGACTCAATATATTGCGCAATCTTTCAATGTGATCCGCAGATGCTCAATATTATTGTACAATGTCAATTATTGTGCAATATATTGACGTAAATATTGATCGTGTAGGGGGCCGCTTAAGACTAAAGTCCACTGCATCACAGCATTTATGCATCCTGTTAGGCATTAGTGTGTCAAGCGCCATCTACCGAGATTTGAGAAAATTAACATTAAAGTTTTTTGTTTTCATTGGATTATATAAAATTTTTTTGTCACTTTTGCAAGTAATATTAAATATAAATTTTTTTGAACATATTTCATAAAAAATACTATTAATTATAGCATTTGAAACAATATTTCGTGCTTAACTCAATTTTTAATTTTTTTGGCGCTTGATACACTATTGCATAACAGGGTCCATATATAATACGAAGCCGTATGCCAGTGCACAACTTTCTTAGAAAACATCAGCTTTAGAGCCCTAAAATTAATAAGGTGAGTAGGTTTCCTCTGTTTTATACCCTTGTAAGGTAAAAATGGATGTCGAAGATTAAATCATAATTTAAATCATTATTCGTCTCCCCCTCCCCCCTCTTTCTCCTTTCAAAGATTTCCCTAAAAAATGAAAATTGGGAGCCAAGGAGCCTAATAACAAAATTTCAATCTCAGAGGAGTCAGAATTCCTCCTCTTTTCTAAATATATAAAATTGCTAATTAGAAAGAGATAAAATTCAGTCTCAGATTAAATTTTTTCGAAGCATTTTTAGTGAAGAAGTGGACAAGCATTGAAAGGAATTCCTTCAAATAGAAAGCAGCGAAAATGAAGTGAAGATCCTCCGCTCCTCAATGGAAGGCAAGTGCTATTTTGTATGTGATTGTGTGAGTTTAGTAAGAAATAGAGTTATCGTGTCTGTGATGGTGTTGTGATTAACAAGAGATAGAGATAGAGAGAGAGAGAGAGAGAGAAAAGGTGTTGGTGAGGTCGGAGTGAAAGAGAAAGAGATTTAATTGTTTTGGCATTTTTAGAACTTTATCGGTTGACCCATCTCTTCATCGCTTCTTCCCATTCAGAAGTTGCCGGATCAGAAGTTGGAACTGAAGATGATGAGTCCGTTAGGCCACAACTCGAACGTCGATGCATGTTCTAAAATAAAAACAAAAAAATAAATATTAAGAGGCTTCAGGAGGGCAGAAGGGCACATTGAATCTTTGGTCCGAAACGAAACTATATTTAAAATGATTTAAAATTCGTGACCATTTTACATAATAAAATGAATTCTTTGTTTTAAATTACGATTGATTAAAAAAATATTTATAGAAAATGCAAAACAATTCTATTATGAAAAGTTTAATTTTTTTTTTTAATGTAAAAATCATTAATATCCAACCTATAATAATTAAATAAAATGGTGAGAAAGTAAAAAATAAATTCCTTATTTATTTAAAAAATTAACGGTCAAATAGTTCAGCACTCTAGCAAAAGATGGCAGGCTATTCTAACGGCCGGCATTATCAGATCACTTATAGGCCTATATTTATATATTTTTATGCTGTTATAAATGAAATATAATATATAATAATATTTATAAACTATTCCATATTAAAAGATCAACGAAAATCAAATAAATACATGAGATTAGCCCTATCTGTTGGCAAATTTTCGTAATAGTTGGGCTTTTTGGCTAAATTTTTAAGACCCATAACGCCATCTTATCGGCAAAAACATGCGAACAGTTTTGTCTCCCGAAAAGCCTCTTAACATCACAAGGAGAATTATTTTTTCAAGGAAATGGTAGTGAGACATTTCGAGTAGATCTACAAGTTCATCATAATTTGTCCTTTCATTAATTTAATGCAGTAGCGTACTTACGACACAGCTCAGAGTCGACACAGGGGTTACCTCAAAAAACAGGGTCTAGAAGAAAATGACATATGGCGCGAATCAGATTTAAAAAAAAAATAGCATTTTGTGTGACGTCATAGGAGTCTACAGTAGATCCTCATTTGGGGAAGATACTCTAAATTGGACACACCCCTTAAGAGGATATTCAATAGCACCGCAAAGTAAAGCCCCCAACCTCTGGGTATAACAATGAAATCGGTTTATAGCTTTGCAAGGTGGAAAGAAGAAATTTTATTAATATTAAGAATATTCCAAAGTCATTACTGACCTTGTTAGTATCAGAGTCATGTCCATTGCCAAGAGCTCTAGCTCGAAGTTCTGCTAAATAATGTGAATCTTGTTCGTATCTTTTTCGTATTTCTTCACGCCAAAGGGCAGCTGCTGCTGTTGGACTTTCACCACCAATTGATCCTCCGGAACCACCGCCGCCTCCGCCATCCACCTCGAAGTCTGCCAACACAGAGAATTGAGTGAGGGGCTCCAGGGCGTGGGGCCCACAGCCAGGAGCAAAGGATCAGGCCGGAGCAGGAGGGAACAGCCGCGTTATATCCGATTTGGATTTAAATCAGCACTGCCAATCTTTTCCCTTGAATCCCGGGCCCTTTGTCCCTCTCTGGGGCAGCTCTTTTTTTTTTATAATTGAGAAATGAGTTGAAAAAGAAACAAGAGCGAGTCGTCGACTAAAGCGATGCGATGCTGAAATTGCAGAGTATATTTATTGCAAATGTTAATTAAGAGCGTTCTCATAGAGAATCCGTTAAACCAGATCTTTAGTGAATTTAGACTTGTCAGAAATCGCATCGCTTTGCATCGCGTCGCTGAATATCCGGCTTTAACTCTTTATTTTCTGTAAAGAGAAAGGAATTTTAATTTTACTCTTTTCTCTATCTTAAAATAGAATTTTTTATATTTATTATAAAAGTAAGTAACATATTCATAAATTTTTTTTCCAGCATTTCTTATACATATATATATTATTCTTATACATTTTTTTTTTTATTAAAATTTAAATCAATTCACTTTGCCTCATCAAATAGAGATAGGTGGGTGGTACTAAATAAAAAATTTTGCAATTAAATTTTACAAAAAAAAAAAACCTACCTAGAAAATGTGAAGAGAGAAATTTTATATTATCCTTTTCAAAAGAACATTTAGAAAAAGTGATAGAGAAAGAGAGATAGAGAGAGAGACAGAGAACGCAATTTTATTTTGTAAAAAGCAAATCTACTGAAAAAATACCATAAGCATACCAAAAATCAAATAGAGTTAATAAATTCTCTTGAAATGGATAATATGGATAATATTCATATTCATTGTCTACATGAAAAAAAAAATCAAAAAATAAAAAAAAAATCTTTGAGACATATTCATTTATTTTGTATAAACTGAAAATGATTATTTTTTCTTTTTCTTTGAGTTAAATTTCAAGCCTAATAAATATCTCTATACCGCCTTACAAAACGATAAATTTTGTCTTTTATATAATATATATAGAGACGGTTTATTAAATTTATTAAATATGCGGAAAAAATTCAGGTCTATTCTAAGAATATTTTGACCTTTAATGATTTTCAAAAACCCGCATCAATAATCATAGTTTATTTCAAGCAAAATACACAGAACTTATTGTTTTGAATCAAGTGACTTTTTACTATCTGGTAGTGCTGTGCGTTAAGTCACATCAGAGGAAGGGCGACATTTTTGTACCTGCGGGGGGGGGGGGCGCGGAACGGGTAATTACCCTGCGCCTCTAAATTACTGAAATTAAGAAAAAATTTTGTGCTGTGCGACCAGTCACACCAGATTACCCCCCCCCCCCCGCAGAAACACCAATGGATTCGCCCTTGCAAAGTTTTCGACAAAAACAACATTTTACTACCAAAAGTAAAGTTTTTTAATCTACAAGATCTATTTATAGGCTGACCATCTGGTCTTGGGACAAAAACGGGACATTATAATGCCAAAAACGGGACGGTGTTATAAAATGAAGAGGTGAGAATTAGAAGGGGTCTATGGGCAATTATTTTAAAGCTATTTACGGCCCAAAATGTTTTTTTTTTTTTTTTTACTTAGGGAGGTCTAAAACGTGGGGAATCATCAAAATCTCGAAGTCGAATTTTTTGACGATTAAAATACTTTCTCTTTATATACTATACGAGAAAGTAAAAAAGGAAAGCGAAAGAAATGTACCGTTTGCTATTATCTGTTTTAAAAATAAGGAAATGTTTGAGTTGACTTTCTACCTTCTTAGACTAGAAAGAGAAATAGCTCCCTTAGTGCTTAGGAAATCAGCGAATTTTATTTCTTTGTTTATATCGTTTAGTTTTTTCAGAATCACTATCTGTTTGTCCCTTCATTTCTATGTCACCGACTACAGATAAATATATGAAATAATTATTATAATAAAGTGGCTGTATATAGAATTATTTGTAATAGGAAGAGGTTTGCAGCCAAAAGAAGAGCCTCAATTATTAAATAAACTCTTTAATCCAGACGTTTCGGCATAGATTTACGTGCCATCATCAGCCTTCCAAGAGTACATAAATAGACATATATTAAACATTAATAAAAGAGTTGTCTTCAGTAAATAATACAATTGATTGATATTACCAATGCATTTAGTCAGCGAATATCAGACAACGTTAAATACCATCAAGTGTCGGATAAGAGAGAAATGAACTCACAACTCTATTATTAATGTTTAATATATGTGTATTTAAACTTATGTACTCTTGGAAGGCTGATGTTGCACAGTGAATCTATGCCGAAACGTCCGGATTAAAGAGTTTATTTAATAATTGAGGCTCTTTTCTTTTGACTGCAAACCTCTTCCTATTACAAATAATATATGAAATATGTTGTATTTGTGAAGTCTAATGGTGTTAAAAGCCGAATCGACTGCAACAACAAAAAAATTAATTTATATAAATATATATATAATTTTACAAGATGTATATATATTGAATATACCCCCCCCCCCCCCCCCCCCCCCCCCCCCCCCCCCCCCCCCCCCCCCCCCCCCCCATAATGCCAAAAACGGGACGGTATATTTGCTAAAAAGAAAAATACTCATCCGCCCTACCTTGAAGAAGAAATCCCATTCAAAAACTCACAAAAGAGAGAGAAAATGACAAAAAAAAAAACAAACGAATATGTCTCATAAAAAGCGGTCGGAAAAATGTTGATGTGATGTAATTTATTTACACTCGAACTACACTTTGAATTAAACCCAGATCAGATATTTGGCTAAGGGTATGTTGTATGTATTCTGAGACTACAAAAAGAGTCAAAGGTGGATCTCAACGCAAAGCGAATTCAACTCACTAAAGGAGAATTAAAAAAAAAAAATTGAGAGATAAATTGACCAAGTGCAAAAATATATAAAAAGCAATGAATGAGTCTGTTTAATATTTAATAGTGTATTAGTTTATTTATTTTTATTTTTAATTTTTGTATTAAAATATTTACAATAGTTAGGAAAAAGATAGAGAGAGAGAGAGAGAGAAGAATGTGAGGCGTAAAAGCGAGTGGAAAAGAATAGATAAGCTCTTACCTAAAGGTTTCCTGATGTAATCCTGTGGCTCATCGGGGTCCGAATCTTCTGAAACGAAACCAGGCGGCGCTGTAGCCCTTCGCCCTAGTCACTAGCCAAGACTAAGACAGGGGCCCTGCTTAAGAAACAGTCGTTCCGTTCCAAAATGAAATTAAGCCCTAACGGGGAACGTCCGGTAGCCAAACCGAGACCGAACAAGAGCTACCGGTCAAGTAACAATCGATTAAACAGCGTCGCCCGGAATGGAAGAGCATTCCAAAAAGAAAAAGAGAGAAAAAGACAGAGAGAGAGAGAGAGAGACATAGAAAGAGAGAGAAAGAGGAGAGGAATATTTGAATGAGGGAAAAAAGATGCCTTCGATCAAAAAAACCCTCGGATAAAATTTAGTAATGCGGCAAAGAATTTGGTGTTCATTTTCAAGAAAAAATTATTTTCTTTTGTTTAAAATTCACTTTTTTAAATGAATATTTTTGGATTTGATATCCATCTTGAATAGGCTTATAAAACAGAATCAAGGGCGGATACAAGGGGGGGGGGTAAAGGGGGTAATTACCCCTCCTGAGATTTGAAAAAATACTTTTTTTGAAAAAAAAATCTATTTTTACTGTAAAATTTTAAAAATTAATACTTAAAAATTTGATTTATATTTATATTCTGGCAAACAAGTACAGAATGCGCCTTTAAATTACCGAAATTAAGAAAAAATAGTGTGCTGTGCGACCAGTCACTCCAGATTACCCCCCCCCGAGAAACACCTCTGGATCCGCCACTGAACAGAATCCATCAATCTAATAGAAAACGTCGGAAACAAATTAAGAATTTGTTATATAGAATAGAATAGAAAGATATTTATTTCAAATAATAATACAAATACTGGTAGACTATAAATAAAATTGAAATAAATAGAAAAATTCCCTTTAATTACCCTTTTTGGGTTTCGGGTTCTAATCATTTTTTTTTTCTTTTCATTATTTACTCTTCATCTTCTTCCTCCTCCCTATCAATCTTCTTTATTAACTCGATCGTTTTGTTGCTGGGACCTCCTTGCAGTTCCTTCCACCATTCTTTTATTTCCCGTCCTAGCTTGTCTTTTATAGCGGGCTTCTTCCTTCTTCTTTTTCTTTCTTGCACCCTCTGCAGTATTTGCCTCCTCTTCCCTGGTTTCCTCTCCAGATACTTCCACATCTGGCTCTTGCCCAGAGTCTTCTTATCTCTTCGTTGTTTTCCTTCAAATATTCTTCCCCTCCTATTCTTCTATGCTCATTCTTGATATATTTGTAATAGTGACAGAATGTAGATTTTTCTATTTTGATCCAGTCTGCCTGAATGGTTTGTTCCATTTCTGTTTTCAGCATCCTCTCGAAGGTTAACAGTATTTTGCTTCTGTCGGCCTCTTCCAGCACGCGCCAATTCTGCCCCAAACTTCCTCGCCATCAGCGCTGCCCATTCTGCGGCATTCCCGTTTCTCAGGTTTTTTAAATGTTCTTCGAAGCTTATTATTGGCCATCTTTCTTGGTGCATTTTCCCTATCTTCATTATATATTTTAACATTCTTTTGGATGCCACTGTTTTCAGTTTTACCCTTCCCATCTCTCTTCGCCAGATGTAATCGGGAGTACATCTTAAGGGGGGAGTCTCCAATGAGTCGTTTTGAAGGGACGATTATTTGGCTACGAGATGGCGACACCGTCGCTCCATTTCTAGCCCCTTCTAACCCTCAACCAGCACTAATATGTTTCCTTTTCTTACATCTGCCACGGAGCTGGCAACGATGCCGTCTAAGTAAATGTGACAACATAGTATCATCTTCATATATTGGCCGTGTATTCGTTCTATCTCTTCTCTATCTTTCCATCCCCATAATTCTACACCATACCTTAATATTGATTGAATCATTGTATCAAATAACCTGATTTTCCGACTGATGTCTCTTATCCCTTATTCTATTCTATTCTACTTTCTCTTATCCTATATATGAAAAAAAAGGGGGGAAGGTTTTGGGATCATTCCAAAAATTTTTTTTGGGGATTTTGATGGATATACTTGTTTTGGGGTCCCCTGAGTCCAAAAAAGTGGGTCCCGCAAATTGGTCTATGTGTGTGTGTGGACATTTTTTTAAACTCTAATAAAAAGTGAAGTGGACAAAAAAATAAATTTAAACCCCTTCTTCTGAAGATGGGTGACATTTAGCCGAAAGAAGTTTTTTTTTATTTTCTCATAAATCTAGACTTCCGATGCCGGTACTCTTATCCAAACTTTTCAAGTTCAAATCCGAGCTCAGAGAGGAGAGAGCTTCCCGCCCCAAATGAAATTCATTTGAATCATTTGAAATAAATATGGGTGGAGGATTAAATACCCTTAAAAAAATAATCAGCAGATAATTGCAGTTTTTTTTTTGAGGGGGGGGGTTAAGGTAATGAATAAATGAAAAGGAACAAAGGTCAAATGAAAATAAAAATATATTAAGAAAAAGAGTTGGAATAAACGAAACGAAACGACCTCACCTTGTGCACGAAGGAGGGGGACCAACCACTGCAGTGGGGGCAAATTTTAAAGAACAAACAACAACAAGGGCCCCCACTATCTAACTATCTCTGCACAGAAGAGAGAGAATTAATCTTTTTGTTGTTATAGAGATATTTGGAACCTAAACTTCGGACTGGGGTTTAATGTCAATTTTGTAAGTTTAATTTTATTTCATTTTATTATAGTTTTTAAGAGAAAAGGAATAAATAATTAACATTTAATGTTTATGATTAAATTGAGCCCCTGGTCCTCTTGCATCATGCTCCAAACTACAAGACGGTCAGATAAATTGGATACATTACAAAGAACTAAAGCATACCATTTTTATTTTTATATTTATATGTATATATTTTTAATAATAAATGTATATGTATATGAATATGATTTTGAATGCGGATTATTATAATTTTAATTCTAGTAGTGAGTGTGAATGCATTATTGTTTGAGTATTGCATACTGTTCTCAGATAAATAACAGAAAATTCACACCTCTTGGAAAAAAAGAAATGCATGATACATCAAAATAAAGAATACGAATAATAACAATTTCTGTTTTGTATTTTGGGGGCTAAATGCATAATCAGAAACAACTTTTTCTTTTTTAGGCTGATTTAATTTTAGAGTAAGGAATAAAGAAAGAACGAATGCAGATATTTTTATTTCGTTTATTAGGCACTTCAATCCGGCGTTTTGGTCAGATTTGCGACCATCCTCAAGGCTGAAATGTGTCAACAAAACTCCTCAAAATGTCGAATGGCACAAATTGTGTAAAAATATTTATTCCCATTTAATGACACGCATAGTCCTTATTAAATGGCAAGAAACAATTTACACAACAGCGCCATTAATTTGACTGTTTAAAGAGTTTTATTGGCACACTTCAGCCCTCGGGATGATCGCAAATTCGACCGAGGCGTCTGCTTCAAGTGCCTAATGAACGAAATAAAAATAGCTGCTGCATTCGCTATTTCTTTATTCCTTACTACAAGATCTCCTCGGCTATCCAGCTCACACTGATTTAATTTTAAAGAGATCGAGAGAAGAAACAACAAGTCGGTCTAACTTTTGACGAAGACTGAGATAAAGGGTTCAAAGGAATGCCAGTCTTAGATCGGGCAACTCGTGGGCACCAACGACGTACCCAGAAAATGTTAATGAATAATCAAAATAATACCTAGCTCTCTATTTCTTCTTGTTCAAGTTAGGAACAACCTTCGTTATTGAAGAAAGTAAATTTTAATTGTGTATTTTAAGTTTATTTATTATAATTGTTAAATCGCCATCCAGCCAAAAATAGGAGTAAATCTTCAAAAAAATTGATAAGAACACTCTGGCTAGGAGTAAAAGATTTTTGAAAACCAAGGGCGGATACAGGGGGGGGGGTAAAGATGGTAATTACCCCCCCCCCCCCGAGATTTGAGAAAAATATTTTTTTTTTAATTAAATTTTATTTTTAATATAAAGTTGTAAAAATTAATACTTGAAAATTCGATTTGTATATATATTCTGGTAAACAAGTACAGAATGCAACTTTAAATTATCGAAAGTAAGAAAAAATTGTAAGCTCTGTGATCAGTCACACCAGATCCCCCCCGAGAAACTCCTCTGGGTCCGCTCTTGTTGTAAACTAGCACAATATAGTAAAAAAAATATAAATATACATGTATTATTTAATGTAGTATATTGGTATATATATATACATATAAATAAGAAGACTTGAGTTATTAATTTCTAGGAAAAGAGATCCTAAAGATGATTAAAAAGCTACAATTACTTTAAAACTAGACTAATCTAAAAACTAGATTCAATTTACCTGATAAATGGCTCTTGATTTGATTCTTAAGTTAAAAAAAATTCTGGGTAAATTGAATAAAGAAAGGAATGAAATCTCGGGGTGATGGTTTGTTTGGTTTTGTTGCCCCCACTGGGTGATGGCTCCAAGAAAGTTGAGATTAAAAAAAAAACGACATTGAATTCTAAGAGCTAGGACATGGATGCTAAAGACAAACGGAGGCCGAGTGATTTTATTTTTACTTAAAAAATTTTTCTTTTTTTTAAATTTTTTTCGATTTTCTTTTCATATTAAAATCAATTTTAATTTTGTTCTATATGCATATGAATTAGAACAAGACACAAGTTCTGCTTCATTTGCATTTTGGCATTCGGCCCCTGAGCGTTGCTGGATTTACCTGAATTGAGTTCTCGGACGAGGGTTGACATTGCGTTGGTGACGGAATCCGCGGCAACGAGAAGATCGTTTCGAAGACTACGTCCGTGTCCAGGAAGAGAGCCTGTGTGTCCAGGGGGACCAAGGGCTGAGATTCCTCCGCTAGGGCCAGTGCCAGGTCCCCCGCCCCCGCCACCTCCGCCGTTGTTGTTGCCACCCAGGCCCACGCTTGACAGGGAGCCCGTCGACGCTCCTAAAACAGAGAGTGACATGTCCTCTCTCCTGGTGTGTTGAAAAATTCATTAATTAAATTATAAATTTATAATACCAAAGCAACTTGTGGATTCTTAAATTACATACAATCCATCTAAATTTGACGAATGATGTCATTTTCCTTGTTGGAAATTTACGATGGTTTTTATCTTCTCAAATAGTACTTTCTCTAAAATTCATTTGAAAGATGTTACTTTTTAGATGATTCATTCAGAATTTTCAAAACAATTAGTCCAAGAATTAGCCGATGATTTTTCTAAGCTCATGACAAAATGAATTTTAACTGTCAATATGGCGACCGATTTCGTAATGGCAACGTCGCATTTACAATAAGGGACAAAAATATATATTTTTTTTTAAATTAATAAAATGGGACATTCAATTATATATAAAAATCTATTGAAAGTTAAGAAATATAACAAATAAATAAAAAAAATATATAATTCAAGTATTCCCTAATCAAATACCTGGTTGTTTTAGTGCAAAGAAGTTTGAAAAATATTTTTTTTATATTATTTGGGAATTGTGTCCAGAGCTTGTTACTTGCTTACGTAATCTGCCCCATCTCCAATTTCTTCACCAAAAATAAACAAGATATACACTCATAGTTTGAAGGGAAAATGGTGTAGGTTTTACGTGAAACATATTTATAAGTAAAATTATTTAATTAATATTAATTATATAAAATAAAAAATATATTTAGTATTTTGCTGTCGATCTCTGGTTGCTGCGGGTTGAACCCGTGATCTCCAGCCTCTCTAGGGCATCCGTTTGCTTCCTTTGCAACAAGACAGCATACACTTGACCACCTCCATTCACTTTATTTGTTGAATATATATATATTGATATTGATATTTATTTACATATCATATAAAAATTTAGGTTTAGGTAAATGTTTTATGAGAAAAATATTTTAATTTTCAAAATGATGGCAAGATTCTCAAGTTTTGTAATGTGTTGTATTAATTTATAACAACTTAAAATTAAATTGTGTATTTGATATAAAAAAAAAAGATTTAAAAACAAAGCTGAAAATAAATAAAATGATAGAGCTATATTATTAAGGTTTTAAAAGGCAAAAATAAAACAGAAAGAAAGAGAAAGAAAACGATATTTTATTAATTATTAAGAAAAAAGGAAGTTTAAAAAAAGGAAAAGGCAAAAAAATAAAAATTGAAATAAATAAAAATAAAATTTATTTTTAATAGATTCAAACTTAATATCCATAGGATTATTTATAACGTTCTAATTCTAGAGCTTTTAAGAATTAAAACAAAAATAAATGAAATATAGAAAATAATGAGGTCTTGAAAAAAAAAAAAAAAAAATTATATTAAAACTAATAAAAATAATAAAACTAAAAGATAACAAATTTGATATCAATCAAAATAACAATTTCAGATTTAAGTACAAAAGGATTCAAATCCCAAAGTGTACAAAATTATTTACAAAAGTACATAAATAGATGTATATTTGTACAAAATTATAATTAATAAGCGAAAGAAATGCAAGAGGGGAATCTAAACTAAAGAGAAAGAGAGAGTGAGAGAGAAACAAACAAACAAATAACAACCCTACAAAGGAATGTATTAGATTTGATTATTTTTATTGGCGTTTTGCTTTTTTACTTTTTTTTTTACTTGCGACTAGCTAAGGCTTGGTTAGGAAGAACGACATATCCTATAATTTTTTATTTTTTTTTTAATATAGAAAAACAATTCTTCCATTTTTGTCTTAAAATTAATAAAGATTCTTTGTACTTTGTTTTACTATAGAGTCATTCATTCCATTTCAAATCAAAACAGCTGCCAACCCGACCATCTCCGATTTTAATAAAATTTGGTGTGCTCATTGCCCATGATGAGAGAATGAAAAATGCCAAATTATAGAATTGTAGCACAAGTACAACAAAAGTAATGGTGCCCAAAGTCCTGTTCTAATAAAGATAGAACTGTGGAACAAGTAATTTTGGAAAGGTCGGCAAACAAGCTCAGTGATCTTTATTAAGTACATTGTTTGAATATGGCCATGTTGCACATCTTTTGAAGGCTTGTTTGCCGACCTTTCCAAAATTACTTGTTTCACAGTTCTATCTTTATTAGAACAGGACTTTGCGCATTTTTTGGACAGCCATTACTTTTGTTGTACTTGTGATATAATTTAGCATTTTTCATTCTCTCATCATGGGCAATGAGGACACCAAATTTTATTAAAACCGGAGATGGTCGGGTTGAAAATTGCACTTTACGGTGTTAATTTGAAATGGAATGACTCTATATATAAATATATATATATATATAAATATATAATAGGGCGGATGGAAAAAGAATAATTATTTGAATGGTCCGGAATAAAAATAAAATAAAATTTTAAAATTTAAATTAATTTGTTTGAACTCTGGTGAGTGAATTTTTAAATTTTTTTCTTTTGGTCCCTTAATAAATAAAGGCAAACAAATTCAAATTCAAGTTTATCTAATCATGGGCGTACCCAGGATCAAATCTAGGGGGGGCATGGTCAGATCATGGTCGTCCAGGGGGGGGGCAGATCATGGACGCCCAGATTGTGACATAGCTATTTTTTATATAGAGGGGTAAAGCCTTCGAATTAAAGGCCTAAAAACCCTTGAGTCCTAACAAAAAGATTCCCCGTCGCCAACCACCAATTTTGTTTCGTTTCAGCAGCAGTTTCGTTTCGGCAGCTGCCCCCCCTGCCCCTCGCTGGGCCCATGTATCTAATTATGAAGCCATTAGAAATTATAATTTTTTTGTCTTTTTTGCAACTTAGGCCATATAGACTTTAAACGCTACAAATTATTTTAGGGGGTCCACGCATATTTATTTATACCATTTAGTATTCAAATGATTTAATACCGGTAAATTCATCAGACTGCCTTGCAGTGGCGTCATTTGGGGGGGGGCCCCCCCCCTAAGAAAAAGTTGAAATGACGCCACTGCTGCATTGGGATACGAACCCGCGCCCCTTGACTTAACATTTGTCAACAACTCTCGCCTCTCGGTCACGGGAGGGAATTATAATTTTCGTCTGGAATTAATACGCATTTGGCACACCACAAATTATATAAATATCCAAACACATCCAACTCACGCCCACATGGGAAAAGGGAAAATCGTCTCCCCAATCCGAAAAAGTTTTCTGGCTACAATTCTCATTTTTTTCAAAAATTCATATAAAGAATAAAAGTGGAAATGCTTAAAAATTATAAACAGGAATGGCCAACAGGTCGAGGAGGGTAAGAGATGATTTTAACAGGCAAACTCTATGAGATCGTGCGTGACTGTTGCACAGCACTAGCACAATCAAAATGGCAAGAATTTATTTATTAGAGAAGTGATTAAGAATTGCCTCGATTAACGCGTTTCGATTTTTGCCTCCTATCCATCCGCCTTTTCATATTATTATCAAATGGTAACTTGGAATTATTTTAAATTGGTCATAGGTGGAATGATCTTTATTTAAAATATTAATTATTATTAATAATAATTAATCCTTAATAAGATCCGATTAAATAATTAATTATATTTCATCTTTTCCTTTGAAATACACGAAAAGAGAAATAATCGGTTGAATTATTAATTCGCTTTGGAAAATGAATTTTGTCTCTCTATTGTCTATCAAATTTATAAAAACTAAAAAGTTAATTTAGCTTACAAAGTTTAGAAAAAAATAATAAAAAGCTAAGCGTAAAAAAATAAGTTAATAAGAGGCCAGCTAGCTAGAATGCATGAACAATGATGTGCTGTTGGGAAATTTGCAAGCCACTTCTTTTTTTTATTTTAATTTCTTTTTCGGGCCATTTAGATCCCATCCCTATTTATTCCAAATAATTGGTAAATGGCCAATTCAATTGAAATAAATTTTTCTAGCTTGGGACGGCAAAGGAATTCGGAAGCGGAAGGGCTTAGGCTAGGCGTCCATTGGAAGCAGAAACTAACGAACAGCGAAACGGCGAAAATAAGCGAAATCCAACGCGCGGAATATCGCGAAAGGTTGCGCGTCCACTAGTAGCAGAAACCATGCGAACTGCGAATTCAACATGGCTGACATAACCTATAAAAAAAGTATACTTAATCTGACAGCGAACGTCAAATATAACCTTGCTAGGTCAATATGGCATTAATTTTCAACATCCATGATGAAATCTATATTTATAATGAAGGATTGTAGATTGGCTGCTTGGTCTTAAAATATAACCTTACAAGGCCAAAATGGCCGCCCCTTTGACGCTTTCAAACGCGCGAAATATCGAACAAAATTGGATCGGTTCGCTGGTCGCGACTATACGTTGCGATTAGCGCGAATGAAACTCTCCTAGTGGACGAGGTGCCAATAAGTATTTGCGATTATTCGCGCGTTTCCGTCGTATTCGCGCGAACTAAATTTCGCCGCTTTCTGCTTCCAGTGGACGCCAGGCCTTAGGTACTTAGTCAGAATGAATACTTTGGGTTGAAGGTCCCCCAAGGGGAGACAAAAAATAGTCGTCTCTAAAGCGGTCGATCATTTTTGGTCGTCAAAAAAATTTTTTTAAGCAAAATTAACTCCCGTAGGATCTTGCTTAATGTCAAACAGGATAGTTCTTTTTAAAAAGGTAAAAAAAGAGTCCTTTTCACAACGAATAAATGAACGAGAAGCCAGGAATATATGCCTACCCAGTTCGAATTAAAACAGCACACCAGTGATAACATGATAAAAACAAATCAATAATTTGGCAAGATTTCATTTAAAGACTTGATATGAAAAGCAACGCGCAATTGACTTGGGTTATGCTCTCTCACCGATCATGGGGTTAGCAACGCCGAAGGCAGATCGAACTTCGCCCCCCAGGCCACTAAGAGAGTCGGTTCCTGATGTTGAGGTACCACCACCACCACCACCACCATTAGGGTTGCTCCCACCACCTTGAAGGGCTCCGCCGGGGGTAGCAGGTGCAGATCGTGAAGATGGAGGTGGCCCAGGGGTAGATGTTGCTGTTGGAAGGGGAGGCGATTTCGTTGATCTTGGAGATGAGTTTGGTGTCGACCGAGGGGAGGCTTGGTGATTCTATAACAGATCAAAAAAGATCATTTTTTAATTAAGTGTCTAATAATTCAGCATTGCTGCTTGGATGGGTGAAATTGTATGTTGCCAAACTTTCTTGGTTACGGCTTCTCTTAAATATATATCAGAATTTTTCCCCGTCTCAGAATTTGGCAACGACTGTCCTTTAGTAAAAAAAAAAATGACAAAATTAAAATATAAACAATCTGGTGTGTTCTTAATCACACTAGATTCTGTCTTCTTTTGGATTATTTATAAATATTTAGGCACGCTCAGCAACATAAGCCACTTGGCGCGTATTTGGAAAATTGGTCCATTTCAGCGTACCTATGATTTAATGGTAAGTAGAAAAACTAATAATTCTTAAATTTTTTAAGAAACTCGATTAGCTGGACCAATTAAGATCCTTCGTCCGGATTTTGAGGGGCAATCATTCCTTACTGAATCCCGCGTATCTCTCGTCCGTTCCGAGAATGCCTCGACTATAGCGAGGAGAATAATTTATTAATTATTATCATTTGATATAAATAATAGATCAAAATAATTTATAACATCATCAAATGAACTACCGAAAACTATCGAAAAAAGAGAAAAGTTTAAAATAAAGTCAAATGGAATCAATTATATAGCGTATTCAAATCAATTACAATCTTTCCAAAACAAAATTCAACTTTGGAATGTTATATTAAGAGTCCAGGGATTATATAATACCACGGAATCTAAAATTTTGATAGTTTAGAAGTGAACAAAAAACTGCTTTGCTAACAGTTACAGTAACTAACATTTTCTTGTATTTTCACCAAACTTGAAATTTGAGTTTTTTCATATTACTAGTGAATTATTCCGATTGTATTTTAACTTTTAATTAATTAATAACGGTATCTTAGTCAAATTACGATAGAAATGCAGATAGGAGGTATTGTCAGTAAACTGTTCTATACAAATTTATAGGGGGGGAGAGACGCGCCCCCCCCCCCAAAAATTCCCAAACACATCCCTGGTTCTATACACTGTATAATATATACAAATGGGTTAGTTTATTTATCTTATATAATTTAAAATCTATTGTCCGCAAGTAACCAACAAGAGGCATCAATCTCAGGTTAGAGAAATCTCGTCAGAGAGATTGGCGAAGCCTGTTATAGATTTTGAAATAATAAAGCTTGTCATGTCCCTTCTGAACGCCCCGTTCAGACTCCCGAAACAGTGGAATTAAATTTTGGCCTGAAGGAACCTTTGGTAAGAGAAAGTGAAAAATAAATAAACAGTAGAAACTCGATTAACTGGACTAATTAAGACCAGGCTTCGTCCGGATATTCAAATATAAATTTAAAAAATTCGGAAACGCAGGAAAATTTGATATTGATAAAATAAAAATAATACGACTAATTTATTGAAAAGTATATAATAATAAAATAAACATATTTATGACAAGTTTTAAAAGATAATTTGCTTGAATGTCTTCATCCTTAATCCATTAGTTCTCCTCGCATCCAGGATTGAGTGGATCCGGATGCCTGAAGTCCGGATATCGAGTTCCTACTGTACATTAAATATACTTTATTTATTTTTTTTTTTTTGTCTTCTAATTGTATTTTTTAATTAAGAAAGAAGAGAGACCTTTAAAAGTTTCATAAGTCCTTCGAGCTGAACCATAAGCTGCCGACGAGAGTCTTGAAGTGCACCCAAATGAGCTTCGAGTTCGTCTTTTCGTTGTCGAAGAGCCCGTAACTCAGCCATGAGAGCAGGATTTTCAACAGGACCCGGGCATCCTGGACCAAGACCTGCCGCCTCCAATTCCTGCTGTCGCCTGGCAAATATCAACAAGCAAATACTTTGAGTACAAAAAGTTTTTTTTTGTTTTCACTCCCCCCCCACTCCCGAATTACATTAATAAAAAAAATTCTATTTAAAACTTTTAAGACTCACAGAGTACTGCAGATATATATTAATTAATTAATGAGCTTTAGTTTCGGTACATAAAAATACAATTGTTTAAAAAGATTACCTATAAAAAGGTATATATGTAATTAAATGTGTGTTAATATTTAAAACTTTTTGAAATTAGATATTAAAATATAAACGTTTCCAGGAACAAAAGCAATCACTGAAGAAGATAAGCTGAAATGCTATCGAAACCAGTATTGGTTTGTTAATAAGAGGGTTTTGGTTTTCGGACTTTTCGGTTCCGTGTTCGCGTCAGCTGTGTGAATTAACGAAATAAAGAAATAACCTTAGCTGCATTTTTCATTTTTACCCTCTTATTAATATAACATCTCAGCTATATATTGGTTTGTTATATCTTTAAGAAATAAATATAATTAAAAAAAAAAATTGAATTTTTATGTACTGAACCTCAATCCTGGGGGGGGGCCCCGGCCCCCCCATAATTAAAAAAAAATTCTATTTAATATTATAATTATAATCAAATATATTCTAATTCATGCGTTCAAATCAAGTGCATTTATCGGTAAAGTTTCTTTTTGTTTTATTTGAAATTTAAAAATGGTAGTAATCAATTTGAGATTTTACAATCAGGCCGTTGGCCGCCCAACTACAAAACCTAGCGTGCTCCTAATTTTTGCGGGGCGCGCGTTGCACACCAGCTAGGGTGGTTCTTAAATAAATGTCGATATTTTAATAGTAAATAAAAATAGAGATTATTTTTTTCAAATAAAATTCCCATCAATACCAAAAAATATTTAATAAATTATGATATATGAATTGATGCTGGTTTCATAGGATGTTGATTCGGGAGAAATAAAGCATCATAAATTTCTCAGGAATCGCCTTGTACCATATATTTACAGATATTTCAGCCGGCCTAATCGCCTGGCAGGATATAGTTCTTTGGCGATCCTTCCTCTGTTAAAAGGAACGCTAGGGCAGCCAGCAGAAATAAACAACTCTTAAACGTTTCGGGAACGCATCTCTCCCATCCTCAGAACCTAGGCCATCGAATATTTATTAATTTACTTTATATAAAAATTACAATTGTGTTATTTACAAAAAATTGGTTATAAAATAATAATAGATGTATACTTAATAAAATTATTTATTAATTAATATTTAAAATTATCTATTGTTCGACAATAGATTGTAATGGTATATATGGTAAACTAAATTAATAAATATTCGATGGCCATAGTTCCTGAAGATGGGAGCGATGCGTTCCCGAAACGTCGACGAAATAATATAAGTTTTTTTATTTCTGCTCATAGCGTTCTTTTTTCAATCATCTCCACAGCCATTTCTATTCTTCATTGATCCTTCGTTTGGTGTCTTATACATGAAGAGGGGAGAAGAAGACGAGCCTTCAGGTGTTCGATCACGAACACTTGAATGTTCGTCTCTTCATGCAAAAGTTTGAACGAAGGATCGCTAAAGAACTATACCCTCCACTGAAGATGGCCAGGCGTTAGGCCGGCCGAAATATTTGCAAATATACATTTACCCTGGTTATAAGGAGATTGCTGTGAAATTTATGCTTTTATTTCTCCCAATACAACATATTTAATTAATTATTTCAAATTTGATTAATATAATGAATGGATGGCATGCTTGAACACAATGCATTTAAAAAAAAAAAAAAAAAATATGAAAATGAGGATGTTGGGATTCTACAGTAGTTAGTGATGAAGCATTCGTTCAATTTAATAATTAAATAGCTCAAAATTTCTAAAGAAAAATTAAATCAAAAAAAACCTTTGCAAGCGAATCAATATTAAAGTTATTCAGGCAAAGAAAAATTAATTAATATTTTAAAGTGTAAAATAAAATACGAGGGTTGTTCAATAAAGAGCAAGCTTGCGGGAACTGGACCATGAACGTCGTGTAGTATTTATATATAATTTCGTTGGATGCTGTGAGGATTCACGTTTCTCTATCATAAGCTCTCAGAGAGTGATGCCTTACAACCTTCTGTGTGCTTCTGTTAATTACGCTTTCTTTGCTTTCGTCTGGACAAAAGAAATGCTCTAGAAACTCTTGAAGAACTTCGCAAGACTTATGGTGACCGGTCGCGTGCTGCTGCTGTTTATCGTTGACATAAAGTGTTTAAAGATTCGAGTTGGAAAGTGGGGAAGGCGTTCTCCTATCTCTGTCTTTAAATTGTTTAGACGTGGCATCTTTGTATTAATAAAAGAGTGAAGGGGTGATTGAAGGAGTGATTGAATGAGTGTGCGCGAATGTTTGGGAGTGGGGATCAGTGCAGGTGATTCACAACACAGAGTCAAAGTATACCTCAACCTTGCAATTTCCCGCATAATTTCCCTGTTTTTCGCCTCCAATTGACTAATCAACTCCCTCTGTGCTCTCGATGTGTCCAATCCCAAGGTCGCCTCTGTTGGCGCTCGACTTTGCTGAAAAAGAAAACAAAATTCTGTAAATATAAAATTTTGCTTTCATTTAGAAACTTTCTCTAGGCTTTGTTTTGATTAATTTTTTTTTTAATACTCGGAGAAAAATTATCATTTAGGCATATAATTAATGAAATTTTTTTTAATAACATCGGTCAGCCAAAACAATCAATTTTAGAAAAAAAGAAGTAATTAGGAGATCCATCATTGTTGGAGCATGCTCTAAAATAATATAAGGAACTCAAAAATAAAAAAGATTCTTTAGCTTAGGGATAGTTTATAATACTTTGATAAAGGAAACTTGATGTCTTAATATTAATTAAAAAAAAAAGAAGAAATTTACCAGACTTACTGAAGATCGGGCTTCAGCAGCTAATCGGGCTGCATATCGAGCAATTAATCTATGTTCATCATCGAGACGAGTCGATTCAAGACTTGAAGTATACTTGCCAGGTGATGCTGACGTCAGACCACTGAACAAAAGAAATATCGCATATTTAATATCAATAAATGTATTATAATCAACAAATTTTAAAATCTTCAAACACCGATTATCAACATTAATGACGTTTCGGGCACAAATCATTTATTACTATCCGATCCAGATATTGTAATATATTTTTAATTAATTTTTCTAGAATTTCTGTCCTTTTAAAAATTAAATAACATGTTAGTGTGATCTCATATTCAATTATAATCCTTTTTTGTAATATTTTGCAACTATATTTAAAATTAATGTCTATAAACATAAAAATACCTGCGCCCGGAGGTAGTATATCGACTATCAATTGATCCAGCATCGTATTGGGAAGCAAACGAGCTATCTGGAAAACCATTATGCGAAGGCAACGGCGATGGAGGTCTTAAAAAAAGAAAAGAAAAATCAAAAAGAATTTAATAATAAAAAATCAAAGATTTTTCATAATTATCATACATACACAATATGTGATAAATTAAGAGGTTTTTCTGGTTCCTCGGGGAAACGTGGAATGTTTGTTTTTCCTTTATCAGGAACACATCGGAAAGATTTTCGAAGAGAATGTCCAATTTGTTTACTTGGTGATTTCTAAAATTAAAACAACATAAAGAAATTAGAAATTTGCCCATTCTGGGGCTTATACAGCGTCCGGCAGGGAAGTATGAAGTTTTTGAAAAAATCAAGACTCAGAGAATTTTCAATGAAATCAAAATTTTATTTTTTTTATAGATAGGTGTGCCATCGTATTTCGTTTAAAAAAACATTCATGTACAATGAGGGACAATATTAAGTCCCACCCAAGCGTTTTCTACTTGTGATTATTTCGTTCTTTTTAAAAAAATATTATATATTTTAATGGAAACTTTCATGATTCAAACATAGAAAATTTCCAATAAAGATTTTCATTTTCTTTTATAAAAACAATGAAATAATCACAAGTAGAAAACGCATGGGTGGGACTTAATATTGACCTTCGCTACAAAAAAATCCAATGATGTTCGTTCTTTTACAGTCGAGTTGAGAAGTTGTTCATGCATTCTTCCAACATGTTGGCCGGAATCGATTGAATTTCTCGAGTGTTTAGCATTAGACAGCTGATCAAGAGTCCGTGTCTCAATAAATACGCGGGCCTTTAGGCACCCCCACAGAAAAAGATCGCAGGGCGTAAGATCAGGCGATCGTGAAGGCCACTCGAAAAGAGCAGCCCTGGAAAATGTTCTCTCAAAAATACCATACAATCACTTGAGGTGTGACAAGTTGCCCCATCTTGCTGAAAAGATTCTTCTAATGTCACGCCTCTCTATTTTTCGTACATGGAAAATTTACCTCTTCTTTGATAAGAATACCAAATGACAAATCAACACCTACCTATTTAAAAAAATAAAATTTGAATTTCATTGAAAATTCTCCGAGTTATGATTTTTTCAAAAGCGTCTTACTTCCCTACTGGACCCTGTATAGGCGGAGTTAGGCATGAATTATTGATGTTTGAGTGAAAATTTAGTTAAAATAATTTGATTAAATCAAATGTTATATTGTCTTTGAGAGGGTCTTTTGATCAAAATAAATATACCGGTATTTTAAAATATATTTTTTTTCTTTAGGAGAAGGGAGAAGGGTGGATTTTCAAATTAGTTCCCCCTACAAAAAAAAAAAAAAAACATAGGCCGCAATTTCTAAATATTATTATAATAAAAATATCATCTCAATCATTCATATGATAGCAATCTATAATATAGTAAGGAGTAAGCGAGGGGAAGTCACTATTCTTAGAAAAGTTTGCTTACGTAGCTAGTATACTCTTTGACTTCGTGGTCGTTGGTATGAGGTCCGGATACTCGACCTCTCCAAAAACAATCTTGACAGAGTTGATAGTTGTGACATTTGGCACATCGATATCGAAACCCGGAGAAACCCTCACGTTGGCAGACATCACAAGCTGTTGGATGTACGACGGCCTCTACACTCGCCAGTCGATGCAATAAAGGCAACCAGACGAGACACGCAGGTCCCGGATCTGACATCATCGTGTCCATGAAGTCATTCACTGTCACTTTATCACCCTAAACAAAACAATTACAAAAAATAACAAATAATGAATGAAATAAGACATTTTAAATTAATAGAAAATTATTTTTTAAAATGAAAGTGGTTAAAATCAAATATAATGTCATTCAGAAAGTTCTTAGACTGATGGCATTATAAGAAGCAAAAATATAACGCCCTTCATGGTCAGTTGTCTAAAAACAGAAGTTAAATTTAACATCGTAAATTGGGTGTTATAAAATAAATAACACCAGCGTTAAAAAATGCTATTCTCTAATCCAAATTTTATCAGCGGCGTTAACATGTTTTTATCTCAAAGCTATCAAAATCATAACCTTACTTTTTAGGTTAAAGACGCCATTTTTATGCATTAAATACGGCGTTAAAATTTAAGGTCTGTTTCGGCATCGAAGGCCATTTAGAATTCGTCTCTATTTATTTCAATTGGATTGGTGGCCAAGCCGGGATGCGAACCCGCGACTGTTAAAATATTAAAGGCAGTCCCTGGACATGACATTAATTTTTAACCCTATTGAATAAATATTAACGCTTTGGCTTTAAAGGTTTTGCTTAGAGAATAGAATTTGAGGCAAGGAGGTGTTAAAATGAATTAAGGATGATTTCAGATGTTAAAAGTTAACTTTTTTGCTTAGAGAATAGACCTGTTCATGTTGGAAAACGAAATATCGTGTCGTGCAGTGATTGAATGAATATTTAAATAAAGAGGATTAAACGGGCAGGAAATTTTTAATGATATTATTAAGAGTGCAAAGGCAATCGTTTGTTAAATGAATATTCAATCACTCTACGAGTTTTTCATTTTTTTAAAACAACCAAGCCACAACTCTTTATTCTTTTAAGCAATTTGACAGATCAGTTAATTTATTTACATAAAGAACGAGCTTTTCCAGCAATAAGTAATGCCCAGTGTCAGTGGCCTTTCTGAATGACTTATCACAATAGAAACTCAATGATACACTAATTAGGAAAAATTGAAAAACAATTTTAATGAAAGATAAAGTTAAAAGTCTCAAAACTATTTTTGTTCGCTTATTCTTTCAACAGGATTTAAAAAAAATCTTAGCTCTTCGTTTTCAGATAAATAGATTTTCTACTTTATTAAGAGATCTATATTAATGAATAAAAAAGAAATTACCCCAGGAAAAATGGCTGTGCAAAGTCCCTCGCTATAACTAAAACTTGGCGATTCATAAACAGCAGCTGGTAGGGCAAGGACTTCTTGAAGGTATTCAGCAAATCGCCAAACGACCATATGTCCATTGCCATCGCTAATTTGAGAGAATATATCTAAAAATAAAATGCATATGATAATGATGATGACCTTCCTGTTCTTCCTCTCCTTTTTACTTATGCATAACGTGATTTGAATGAAATTTCTATTAATTTTAATAAACCACTTCCGTCCGCTCTTCAAATAATTAATTCACTTACATCGAAGTTTGTCCATTAATTTGCCAGCGCAGAGTGTAGCCAGGGCTACTTTAATTGAGAATACCCGTATTTTGCCTGCTGAGTCGCTACGAACAATAAAAAAAAATATTAGAATAAATTTTCTATAAAGAGAATGACAAATTGAGGATACTTACGCACTATAGCCGGCAAGAAGCCAATTGAGAAGTAGACTGGTACAAGCATCGACTTGCACCTGGTGGGCAGGTGGTAGTCGTTTGTTTAAATTGGCATACAATGAAGAGATGAGAGCCTCTAATCGAGAGACGTTCACCTCCGCTTGGGGCTCCAGGGTGTTCAATCCGTTCTCTCGGAATGCTTCAATCACGTTCCAAATATCCACCGAATGAACTTTAAAAAAAAAAAAAAATATATTTTATTTTTCAGAATGGATGGGTGGTTAATGAAAGGTACCAAAATAACCAACCCTCTAATGGATTTTACAATTAATTTCTCCACCACATAAGTAATCTTATTTAAAAATCAACTGTCAAATTAGTTCAGTATTCTTGCAATAGATGGCAGGCACCAGTCTAACAGCCGTTATAGTATTAGGCTATATCTGGCCTATATTTATATATTTTTATGCTTTTATAAAAGATACATAATATATAATAACATTTATAAAGTATTTATTGTTAAAAGAAAAATGAAAATCAACCAAATGCATTAAATATTATTAGCTACCATTCTGACATCTCTTGGCAAATTTTTGAATTACTTGATTTTTTGGGCATACTTTTTAAGACACACAACGCCATCTTATCGGGAAAAACATGCGTAACACCTTCGCTCCGGTTCCCCCTTAAAATTTGAAGTTAATCTGTCCTCAATGAGATATAAAATACAGTATTTATTGAGAACCATTATTTTCTCAGCATCCCTTGGGGCAAATTAAGACGTTTATACTCATGTCTTCTCCTTTTCATATCATATAAGGCAAATCTATAAGTCCTAGTTAAGAATTTTGGGAGAAAATAAAAATAAATCCAGGTGGGTTTTATTATCCATATATTTCAGGGGCATTAACAGCAATCCTTCATCAGCGGCTAACTCACATTATGAAACCACATAAGGTGTTACAAACTGTTTTAACAGAGCAAAATGTTGGTAAAATATGTACTCTATATATCAACATTTTGCTCTCTTAAAACAATTTGTAACACCTTATGTGGTTTCATAGTGTGAGTCAGCCGCTGATGATGGATTGCTGTTAATGCATCTGAAGTCAGTGGCGGATCCAGAGGTGTTTCTCGGGGGGTGGGGGGTAATCTGGAGTGACTGGTCGCACAGTACACTTTTTTTTTCTTAATTTCGGTAATTTAAAGGCGCATTCTGTACTTGTTTGCCAGAATATAAATACAAATCAAATTTTTAAGTATTAATTTTTAAAATTTTACATTAAAAATACATTTTTTTTAAATCTCAGGAGGGTAATTGCCCCCTTTACCCCCCCCCCCCTTGTATCCGCCCTTGTCTGAAGTATATGGATTATAAAACTCACCACGATTGATTTTTCCCCATAAGGATTTTCAAGTTTTATTTAGACAAGGCAAGTACTTATTGTTATGGATGTATTTGTGCAAATGCAATCCCCATTTCTTTTTTATTTAATTTCTAGATCTCCTTGTCATATCTATCAGAAATGAGAATTTATAAGTCCTAAACCCCCATTACAAATTTCTAGATACAATTAGAGTTGTGGAGTGGCAAATGAACAATGGTAGGAATCCAGCACCAGAAAAGTAAAGAGGGCTTTATAGTCTTTGTGGTTTTTTTTTTTCCCTTTCGACTTCTGAGGCCATTTAGAGATTATCGCGTAGATATATACCAGGTGGTATATATTTATTAATATACCGATGGCTCCCGGGGGACGTTCAACGCGCTGATTCCTCGTTGTCACCCATCCGAGGTTTCGCCATTTTGTAGTTAAAATAATATATTTTATCAATGGCACTGAGACCCCACCTCTGGATACAACTAGCCTAAGTTAAATATCATAAAAGATGAAGTTGAAATGATTGGTTTAAGACTTAGGTAGATTAGATAAGAGGGAGGGAGGGAGAGAGATAGTTTCCGTCTAAAAGCCAATTTCTGCTTTGAGAGCATAAAACAAAAGACTTGAGCCTTTTGTTGTTTAGCTACTATTCCTTCCTCCAAGTTGGATCCACTTGCTTTTCTCCATTTACATGTCTTTTTTTTTATTCTTTATCTTTCTCAATATGCATGTTATGAATAGAAGCTTTTTAAAAAGAGAAGAAAAAAGAATTATTCGATAAAAGAATTTTTTATCCAACTTGCCACTTTTCAAAGACTGGGTGGGGTATTCTAACTATTGATATTGTCATAAATAAATATTACCTTAAAAAAATTTTTAATTTCTCTCACTATTATACTATTATTATTATTATAATAGAAGGGGAAAGTATTATGATCGATTTTTATATCTTCAGCAATGCAAAAAAAAAAATTAATTTGCGTGTGTATGGCATCGTATGGGGGTCCTTATTTTTGAAATTTGGGAATATTTAATTCTCTCCTTATTTTGTTCCATTTCATAAAAAACGTTCAGTGAGGGTCAATATTAAGTCCCACCCATGCGTTTTCTACTTGTGATTATTTCATTGTTTTTATAATAGAAAATAAAAATCTTTATTGAAAATTATCTAGTTTTGAACCTTGAAAGTTTCCATTAAAACATATATAATATTTTTTTAAAAACAATGATATACCAATTACATATAATATTTTTTAAAAACAATGAAATAATCATAAGTAGAAAACGTATGGGTGGGACTTAATATTGTCCTTCACTTTACTTCAAATTTCATCAAATAAGCAGCTCGGTAAACCGAAGGTAAGAGAAAGTTGTGTGCTGTGCGCCATCACACCAGATTTTTTATTAACAATTTGCTTCCTACAACCAGGGCTATTTACTATATTTTACCTTTTTTTTAAGAGAGCCGAACGAATAAAGACTATTCTGCAAGAAGGCGAAAAAAAAAAAAAAACTACAAACTTATAATAAAATTTATAAAAAAAATGATATTAACATATAAAAATTGTATATTAATGTAAATATATCTAAAAAATGTACACAACCTATGTAAGTTCTGTATGACCGTATGTTTTATTTTGCAAAAACGAGGTCATTATAAAATAAAATAAGAGAGCCGAAAAAATTTGCCGCCCGCGGAACCAAATTTTTTCCGCCGGATTTTTACCCTTTTTTTGGACATTTTGCCGCCCTCGGAACCAAAGTCCGCGGAACATCGAAAAAATATTTTTCCTTTTTTTTTTTTGGACGCTAAATTTTTGCCACCTTAATAACCATAAATTTTTTTCTTTCTTTTATTGCCGCCCCCCTAATATCTGCCGCCCGGGGCACGTGCACCCTCTGCCCCCCCCCCCTAGATCCGGCCCTGCCTACAACTTCCAAAATTGACAAGAAAAATACCATAAATAAATAATTTATTAAAAAACTAATCATACAACATTATAATCAAAGAGAATATATAAAATAAATAATTCTCTTGGCAGATTCCTTGCTCTCTTTTGTTAAAAAAAAAAAAATTATATATAAACCCCTAAGAAAGGTAAAATAACAAAGAGCAAAAGATCATTAATAAAATGGGAGAGATAAAAAGGAAAAGATAATTAATCAAAAATGAATTTAACAAATTCTCTCTCTGCATACGCAATGTTTATTTCAAACTAAATAAGAGAGTGGCAGGTAGGGAGAGTGAAATTATATTTATTTTTGGGATTATCATAGAGAGTGTCTATGTGTGTGTGAGCGTTGAGTACCGCCTCGAGGAATTAGCGTTAAATTAATTAAAAATAACAACAACAAAGTGAAGAAGAGAGTGGAAATTGATGAGACATTTAAATTGAACAAGTTTGAATAAATAATAAGATTCTTTTTTTTTTTTCTTGGCATCCAAGATTATTTAGAATGCATCTATATTTATTTAAGAGAGACTAATTCTGATCCAAAAATTTAAAATTTCTCTCTCTAAAAAAGAATTTCATTTGCGTTCAGTAGAATTGGATGTATGTTTAAACAATTCGTCTACGACTTCTAGAAGTGCACTTCAGACCATCTGGAAGTGCATTAAGTTCTTTAACGAACAACCGAGCAATATTATTCGGTTGGGTATTTTGGTAAATAGATATAATGTTGATATATTTTGTTCACAGACACACAAGACAGACCATGTCGTAAAAACCACTTTTTTGGATTCAGGGAACCTCAAAACGTGTGTATCCATCAAAATCTCGAAATTGAATTTTTGACATGAAAGCAATACTTTCTCTCTATATATTAATGTATATATAGATAAGAGAAAGTAATAGTCTTGCCCTTTATAAATACATAAAACACAATAATATAGCCATATAGACAGACAGAGATTAAATTTTACCTAGATTTGTACAAAGTTATTTTGTAATAATGTATTGTATTATGTTATTGTATCGTATTATGTCTTGTATTATTAGAAAGTAAGTATAGCTTATAATCCTGCGTTGAATACAACTCGAGTTCAAATCCCCCCTCATGGCAATAAATTATCCAACTCTATTTGGGATGCCTCCTCCTGAGGAAGGAAACGGGAACCCACCTCAGTATCATTCCCATGAGAGTTACTCTTCAGAGTAACCACAACGTGTCAAGTCTGACAGTAATGACTGAGAAGAAGATGAAGAATTATTAGTAAAAGAATTTGATTTTCGGATTAACTGTGGTTTATTTGTAAAAATTACAACGTTTGTTGATGTGACCTTCAAAATGAGTGGCCGAAACGTTGTAATTTTTACAAATAAACCACAGTTAAACCGAAAATCAAATTCTTTTACTAATGATAACTGTAAATAATATAATTGTAATGATATTTGTACTAAATTAATAAATATTTGACGGCCATAGGTCCTGAAGATGTGAGCGATGCGCCCCCGAAACGTTGACGAAATAATATAAAGGTTTTTTATTTCCGCTGGCTGCCCTACTCATAGAGTTCCTTTATTCAATCATCACCACAGCCATTTTTATACTCTTCTTTGAACTGGTAATCATCATATTATGTATTTCTTATGTGTTCTTTTATTATGTTTTTCTTTCTTATTCTTGTATTATGTTTTTATACTATGTTTTTGTGTTATAAAATATTGTAATGAGGAAATGTATGGCCTTGAAGCCCAACAATAAAGACAAAAATCTCGACATCGAATTTTTGACATAATCGCAATACTTTCTCTCTCTATATATTTCATATATAGGGTAAGAGAAAGTAAAAAAGATGATGCAGAGGTCAAAGTATATGTTTTTTTAACAGTTTAATGCACTCTTTTTGATTTGATATTAATGCCGAGATCCGACGTTTTATTTCTTTGTCGCAAATCCTTTGCCAAGGTAAACGAACTCTGACACTCTTTATCTACATCATTATTATTGATTTTAATTTCCTAATGATATAAGCTTAGATTAATTGAAATTTCGATCAATCTTTCTTTTTATTTTATGTATTTGACACTTTCGGCTTGAAACTGAAAAACTTTGATTTAACTCTGATCGATATTCAAGTAATGTGATACACAACCCACCTGTTTTTTATATTAAATATTTGTTTAAGGTAAGAAGAGTGGAGTGATCTAGTATTCCACGGAAAAAAAAAGTTCTCAAGAGTTATCTTTAAGATCTAAAATAAAGTGTAAAACCTGGCTAGGGTCTGTCGAATAATTTAAGAGCCTATCTATTATTTGTAAAAAGAACAATTTTTTTTTTGCGACTATCACGATTTAAAAGGGTTGATTTTTTTCTCGTTAGACATGTCCTATTTCTGTTATCGCTACTGTCAAAGTGGATGTAAAATAAAAAACGTTTCATCTCTTTATATTTAAATGAGTCAGTCATCTTCCATAAGTTACTTTAATTTAAAGAAAAAAACAAACCATAAACTGATATTAATTTTTAACTTTGTTGGGTATTTATTTCCGCTCTAGTTTTGAATGAATGATGTCTGGCTGACGTTGGCTGATTGATGGCCAAAGCCGATGACTCGTGATCAATCAATAAACTGTACACCACACAGATACACATAAATACACACACGTTCCATTCAAATATTTTTAGACTTTTTGATTGATCTTATTTTAATGCAAGAAACAATCACAAAAAAATATACCTCTACTCTTTAAGATATTCTCAGCTTTAAAAGCCTTTTCATCCCTCAAACAAGATATGATGAAAATCAAAGTTTGTTAACGAAATTCTTTAAGTTTTTAAACTTAATTCAAGGAGAATTTTTTGTCAAAAGCATTCTTTTGAGAAAAATGAATTTTATCTATCAAAAATTAGATGCTAATTTAAATTTGATGAGTCCATGCACAGAAATCATGTAATCTAATTACCCTAGATAAGATTTTTTTCCTTGATTGATAAAATCTCTATTTTCAGATTTATATTTTGCATGATAAATATGATGAATGAGATAAATAGTCGACTGCTATTTATCTCAGAGTGATTTCAATCTCTAAATTTTAGTAAATCCGGTGAGAAGTTGCCGTTGATGTTACAATTTGAGAAAGAGCAAGTAGGGGAGCAGCAAATAATCCTGAGTTGAAATAAAAGAAAGCCTTTGGATGCCAAATGCCCAAAGAAGACGTTTCGGACAAAATTTATTCGTCCATCTTCAGTCCTTTTAGGCTCATATCTAATTCAGACACAAATTTGTCATTGGTCTTATTGATCTAAAGTACATGCAAATGTATATTTTTTTTAGTTTTTTGTTTTTTTATAAAAACCTTTTTTGGCTAGTGAGGCTATTTAGGGATTTTACTTTATTAAGTAATTGTTTAAATACATAATGGGGTTCAGGCATTCTTATTTAAGCCATTTGGTATCCAAATGGCCTAAATAAAATGATCGGACTGCCTGGGATCCGAACCCTCGACCCTTGGTATACAAGGCAGGCGCGCTATCAACTACGCCAAGCCCGAAGGCGTCAGGCCCCTTAAAAAATATACATGTTCGCCCAAAGGACTTTTGTGCAACAATGACTTTTGTGCAACACAACATTGTCTACTTTGTGTCAGAATTCCTGCACGGACTGAAGATGGACGCATGGGCGTAGCCAGACATTTTGTTAGGGGGGGGGCAACCATTCGTTAAGACGAGAGGGGGGGTTTTCAAATAAAATAAACATAGATTATTATTTATTTATTAAATATAATTATAATTATTTTCCTTATATAAGCTCATTTAAAAAAAATTCCCAATTGGAAAAGTATATATTTGTTTTTAATAGATAAAAGATTTTCAGGACAAGCCAGGGGGGGCAATGACCCCCTGCCCCCCTCTGGCTTAGCCCATGGATGGACGAATAAATTTTGTCCGAAACGTCTCCTTCCGGCAAAAGCTTTTATTTGCTTCTCCCGTACTTGCTCTTTTCCAACTCTTAGTAAATCAATCTGGCATTTTTGTTTTTAAAAATCACTCTCAAAGTCTATATTATTTGGATAAAATTCGAGGATGAGATTATTCAGTATTTTTTTGGTGAATAAGTAAAAAATAATACTTTCGCATGCCTCCTCCTATCAGTCTCTTTTTGACAAATTCTTTGAAAATACACAGTAATCTTAAAATTTGTTTTAAAATATTGATTTTTAAAATGTATCTATTATATATACGTATTATTAAATTTATTATTATAATGAAAATATCTTGATTAATAATTTCGCCCAAGGGCCGGGTGTAGTATGTCTTCTATATCAAGGGACGCGGGTTCCGATCCCAGGCAGTCCGATGATTTTATTTAAGCCATTGGTTACCAAATGTAAGCCATTAAATAAGAATGCCTGGACCCCCAATATAGATATTTAATATTATTAAATACTAAGTATCGTAAAAGTCTTATATGGGCTGAGCTGCCGAGAAGACTGTGTGTATGAGTGTGTGGGTGAGTGTGAATGGGAAAAAAGTGTGTGTTAAAAAAAAAAAAAATTATATTATTGTTATTGTTTTAAGGTATTTTTCGGGACCCAAAACACGATCTAAATGTTTTAAACTCACGATTAGCCTTCTTCTGGACGAAACGGAGTTTACAGGCTGTCCGATATGAAGCGAATCGGATCATGTCAAAATTGAGAGAGCGCATCTCTTGGACCATAATTAAGCGATGATCGCCACTTGAGGCGCGCCCCGAATTGGCTTCTTCAGGCTGCATCTTCACGCCCTACGAATAAATAGAACAAAAAAAAAAATTATATTAATATGTTAAGAAGGTATTCCTTTCCTTAAAAAGAAATCATTGAAAGAGGGAGTAGATCTTCAAATGGAGTCAGCTTGGTTAAATAATTCAACTAGGATACATATTTAATTTTTGTCCCTCTTTAAAATGTTTATGAAATACATTATCTTTGTTCAGGTTGGGTAAAGGCAAGAATGAATGAGTCAACATCTATTAATATTATAAAGCCCCGCTCTGATTACAACGTCCAGTGAGGAAATAATATTTTGAATTTCGAGAAAAATCTCCCTTTTCGATTGTGATTAATATATTCTATAATGTTATATTATATCGACTGCAAAATTACGAGAACTGTTAAGGAAAGAAGCAAAATGAAACAATAGAAAGACATTATTATTTTTATATTTTAATTTGAATTAATAATTGTTCATTGTTGAAATATTTTTAAGGTTTGTCGATATAAAAGTTTATTGATTTTTCTGTTTTCTAAATGCGAATTTAATTTTTTACAAGCCTCTAATACTTAATTATTGTATAATTACATGTAAATTATTTTCACACAATAATATAAGAAAATTATAATTAAGTGATGAAGAGAGGGTCCTTCTTGGAAAATATTCTCTCCTCAAGACATTAATATTCTTTCCTTCTTTGAATGAATATTTTATTTTTGATTTTTTTTTAAATTCAGGTCATGTTCAAACCTCCTCCGTTTATGCCATTTGATAAATGGGCCAAGAACCGCAAAGCAAAATCAATAGCGTTCGTTAAACGGTCACAGGTCACATTTGTCAAAGTTTTAGGAGGTGCCGAGTGAGCTCTAGTAAATTTTACAATCCTTCTTTATTATTTTGTTAAACTTTTCAAAAAAACAAAAAAAATAAAATAAAAACAACAATCAAATATTTAATTATTAATTTAATGGTCATTAAAATGTCGGGAGATAAGCTGGAGGCATTTTTAAAAATATCGATTTTTAAAATGTATCTATTATATCTACGTATTATTAAATTTAATATTATAATGAAAATATCTTAATTAATAAAAAAAATATGAGTATAATTTTAAAAATAATGTATATTTCCCCATTTTGACACTTGACATGAAATGGATTTAAATTTAGGTTATTACTAGATAAAGGATTAAAAATTAATAAAAGGAAATAATTCTTATGTGATTAGTAATAAAAATGTAACCATCTGTCAAAAAATTTGAATAAATGTCTTTACAAGTGTCTTGAATACCCTTGAACATGTATAATTAAATTGTATACTCACTTTTAACGAGACTCACTGGCTGTTCAGTTCAATGAAATAATAATTAATCTATGTGAAAAGATTGAAGTAGATAACAATGATAGATAACATTTTTATTTCTTAAATAAGAGTGTTTTTGGGTGGTTGATTCGTCAATAAACAAACGGGGTTGACGATGATGGAGGACAACGGCGATGACGGCAAAGACAACATTGGACCAAAAAGTCAGCAATCAGCCATTGGAGAATGTCGACCACAGCGCGCACTTGTTTTTACCTCGGCCCGTGTAGAGGGCAACACTGGTCTGGCATAGTGGTGCTATCTTGCGGAGAATAGATTAAACAAAATAGAGACAACAAATCAAACCAAATTTTAAAAAAAATCTTAAAAATTGTGTTAATTTTTATTAATTAAGAATTGAAAATTTAGAGAATGATATAGGCAGGGCAAGCTAAGGTGAGACAATTAGAAATAATCTTCTTATTTCTATTTCAAATAAAATTATAGATGAAAATCTAATTCAAAAATTCAAAAAAAAGGCAACACTAGTCTGGCAGAGTGGTGCTATCTTGCGGAGAATAGATGAAACAAAATAGAGACAACAAATCAAACCAAATTTTTAAAAAAATTCTTAAAAATTGTGTTAATTTTTATTAATTAAGAATTGAAAATTTAGAGAATGATATAGGCAGGGCAAGCTAAGGTGAGAGAATTAGAAATATTCTTCTTATTTCTATTTCAATTAAAATTATAGATGAAAATCTAATTCAAAAATTACTACGAAAGTTTCCTGCTTGATGCAAGATGCAAGTCGCAAATTATAAATAAAGATAAAATTTTATTTAAAGAATAATTTATAATCGTGACAGACCGGAGACAAACAGTAATCTTTCGTAGTGATATTTGAATTATTTATTCTGTTCAATGGACTTATGATTTGTTAAATTTATTTTATTAATAGATAAATAATTTGCTTAAAAGTCATTATTGATTTCGTTTTGAAATGAGATGTTGTAAATATTTGGAGAGATTAGCGGTATTTGCTGGTTGACGGCCAGATGAACTCTGGATATGCCCAAGAGAAGAACTCAATTGTTTTAAATTGGATGTGGCCACTTGATTGGGATCCTGGGCCAATTGGATCAAAAGACTGATAATTTTTGTGTAATTGGGTTCATCTTCTGTGTCCTTTGATATTTGCTCTTCTTCCTTATTTCTATAAAACGATAAATGTTAAATTAGATTGATTGTTGTTTGTTGTGAGGCCCTCTGCTTTGCAACCTTAAGATCTAAATTTTTCCTCACTTATTACTCTCTGAGTCAAGTAGATTAAGAGTTCCTTTCATCGTTGGAGCTTTTTGAAGAAAATCTCAAAGATCTAATGTCTCTGTTGATTTATAACAAATCGAAACATTAGGTTTATGAGATTTTCTCCAAAAGCTCCAATGATGATCTAAAAGAAACTTCTAATCTAAAAGAGACGAGCTGTGAATTAGCCACTTATTTCTGCGGGGAAACTCACTTGTTTATTTCTGCATTTTGCTTGGATGGTGATTGTAAATTTTTTTATTAGCCATATTTGATTTGATTGATTTTGTAGGGGAATTTAGATTTGTCAAAACTTCTTTTAAAGAGGCCATCGCCTCCTTTCTTCTTTCCAATCCAAATGACCAGCAACGCCTACTAACAAAGAAAAATAAAATTTCTATAGAAACCTCATCCATTTCTATATATTTAAAAGCAAAAATTCTTTCAAAAAATAAAAATAAATAAAAATATAATTCTTATTCTATCTGGAATATTTTTGTAATAAATGGCAGATTTTCCAAAACAAACAGGTATTAAAATTAAAATAATTTTTTTATTGATTTCGCCTTCAGAGTTCGACCTCGGAATCTCTAGAGATAAGGCCAACTAATCTGTGTAGTCTATAAAGTATCTTAGAGGAACAGAAATATTACCTTCAAAGGCTATTATTAATATTATCTCGAAAACATACACATTTTGAAAAAAAAAAAAAAAAAAAATCAGAATTTGTATGTAGTATAGTAGTAGTAGTAGTATATCAAGTAAAAGACGATTTTTGGTTCAACTATTTGGGGGGGGGGGGGGGGAAGAGTATTTAAATATTCCTAAATTTAAAAAAAATTATTATTTTTAGTGGAATATCCTCCTGCTGATCATCAATTTATTCAAGAATGGCATTCATCGAAATTCCATCAACCTCTTCCGAATCCGCCGACCATCAGCTATGAACATTATCCTCCTCCTCCGGCTCAGCCCCCCATGCCTTGCGAGGAATATTATTGCCAAATGAGAAATAACCCATGGGGCCATCAGATGGATTTCTATTATCCCGATGGCGAGTTGGAAAGATGCGGAATTCCACCAGAGAGACCAAGACGTCGATACTCAGCGAGAGTTCAGCCCAAAGTCTCTTCTCTTTATTGTTCAAGAGCGTGTTCACCTCTCACCCAGGAAAGAGATTGGCGCTCTCAATATATCGAACCATCACCATCGTATCATTATCCTCCTGGGAGTAACTCTTACGAAAGAACACAACAACTTATTAAACAACAGAATCTATTAAATGTGCAGGAGACAAAATCTGAAAAGAAGTATTTGCTTACGAATAAAAATGAAAATTTAAGATGGAATAATAACAATAATAATAATCCCCAAGTTTCAAAATCGTTTATCACATTGAATAATCGTGCTTTGGAAAGCCAGGGCAAAGAGCAAACAAAAACGCCGGCTCAGGGCTCAACAGTGAGGCCCAGTTCTCAGGGTTCCATTCATCAAAATTCAAATCCCACTCGGAAAAAAGAAAGTTTAGGTAGGTGAAGTTGTTATTGCAAATAATAAACAACCAAGATTTTTTTATTTATATATACACTGATGGACAAAATTAAGAGATGGAAAGAATTTTCACACATTTTTTCGAAAATACCACACAGGGTATCCACCGAATAGATTAACCTGCCAACCAAAGATGCTTGGGATGCTCTTGAGTGGGCTATTGCGATAGGTCAAACCCAGGGCCGTAACGAGGGCGTGGCAAAACAGGCGCCCGCCACGGGCGCAACTGGGCTGAGGGCGCAAAACAATGGGGACATTTTTAGTCTCCTTCCGATATACTTCACATTAGTGTGCAAAACAGGCCTAGTATTATTTAAACTTGATTTGTTGTTTGTTCTAGCTTCAATATTGTCTTCCCGAGTGCGGAATGTTCCTGTGGCGTCATCGGATCAAAGGCAGTCATTCACGCCTCCTCCACCTGTAAGATCAAGAACCCAAACACCACCCATTGATCCACGGGATCACCACAAAGTGGCATTCCGTTTGTCATCAGCATGCAATTCAGAGCCCGTAGTGGCAGTGCCAATAGCTGACGCCAGTGGTCTTAAGAACAATTCCGTTTATGTACCAGCATCGATTCTACAAGCACCCAACACAATGCTTGTCGCCGTCCAACAGGAAACCTTCCCGACAAAGAGGCATCGTGTTTCCTCACAACTTGAGAAACAAATTGCTGCTCTAGAACTTCAAGAGGTTAAACTTGTCAATGACAACCTACAAGAATTACAGGTTCTAAATTCATTTCTCTAAGATATCACTAAAAGGTTGTTTTTATTTAATTAATTAAATTCATAGGAAGCTCGTCGTCGATTGATTTATGATGTCCTTTGTGCAAAAACTCATGATTGTAATTCCCTTGGTTGGCATTCGGATAATCGACAAAAAAATTATGAGACTTTTCTTTTAATGGAAAGACAAAATGAGATGGCGCCAAAATCTGATCAAAATCATCAACAAACTTTCGAGTCAAATAATCAAACGCTGAATGTCGAGAGCCTCTCTTCTGATAGCAGTATCGGGTAAGTAAGTTATTTTCATTTTTTAAGGTTGGTACCAAAAAGATATTTTCGATCTATGAAGACATGTCTATTATTGACCATTGTTTGTTTTTTAATTATCAATTTTATTTAATAAATGATTAAAATTATTAAAGTAGAAGTGTTTTCTTAAAAAGAAAAAAAAGAGAATTTTTTATACAAAAATAAATGTAACCCTCTTCCTTGGCAAATGATAAATAAATAAATAAAAAAAAATAAACAATGATGTGACAGGCTTTCAATTAAAACAAAATAATCATGTTTTCTGGTATGTATTAATATAAATAATTTGACATATATTCAAGGGCGCATACAAGGGGGAGGAGGGGGTAAAGAGAATAATTATTTTTAATATAAAATTTTAAAAATTAATCCTCAAAAATTTGATTTGTATTTATATTCTGGTAAACAAGAACAGAATGCACCTTTAATTTATCGAAAGTAAGGAAAAATTTTGTGCTGTGCGACCAGTCCCACCAGCCCCCCCCCCCCCCCCCGAGATCCGCCCTTGCATATATTGATAACTTTTAGGCTAATGTCTAGAATACGGCTAATGATTTTTTACTATGTTAGTAAACTTTTGAGGGTTTCTTTATCCATTCCGTTTATTATCCCAAATAAGAGCGCAGGAAGCCAATTTGGACCAAATATCTCTAAAAATAACGAAAATATTGAAGAAATATGAAAATTAATTTAACCTTTAAAAAAGGTATTTCAACTTGCTTTTTCGAGTTTTTTGTAATTATCAGCTAAATATTGGAGTAGGTATCCCTGGCCTACGAGGTCCGCCGGAGACCTTCGGTTAATGATGGTCGGTTCTGTTTTAGATTCAAAAATTTTCAGCAAGTAAAGGAAAGGAACTTTTAAAACAGTACCATTAAAATTGGCTCATATTGATCTTCAAATTTCTTCAAAATTTTCGTTATTTTAAGAGATATTTGGTCCCAGCTCTTATTTAGGATTCTATACTCGCGCCAAAATATTGAAAGAAAATCATTTCTAGATTTTGCAACTCGAGGTGTAGTCGAATGGAGCAGACTAATAGAAAAAAAGAAGAGACGAACTTAAACTTGGGTCAAGAGCAAGAGCAAGAAGAGATAGACCAATACGAATACCGAAATCCATCGAGTATCGCTAATCTGCTCTTCTTAAAAGAATTGCCTTATACCTCAGAACTTGAACGACTTATTCACCTCTGAAACAGGACCATCTCAAAGGGATAGAGAAATTGGAGAAATAATAAATGGGGCAAAATTATCAAGGAAATGCTAATTCAATTAGTTCACAAGTAAGTATAGTAAAGAACTCCAGGAGTAAAGTTAAGACCCCACTTACTACTTGCTCGTCTTATACAATATATATAGAGTAAGGTGGGGCAAAAGTCCGCACGGGGCAAAAGTCCGAATCCTCATTTAAAAATCCCCGCTAGACTTGGCGTTGTTCTAAACAATTTTGTTAGGTAGGTAACAACAAGAACAGATGATGATTCGAAATTCTACGTCTTATACAAAACTTTGTTTTTCAATTTTATTTGCACCTGAATTAAAACATTTTCTAAGAATTGTTAAATAATTTTCGAAATCTATATACAGTGGAATCCCGAAATTTCGTTCGTATTTCCGGCTAATTGGTACAAATTTGCCGGTCCCCAGAGAAAATCCCGTTAAGTGGTATAAAAACAATGCATTTCAGTCCCCTCGGTAATTCGTATTATTTTTATGCTCGAGTCACTTAAAACGTCTTCTAATTCGTATTTGCACCCTAAAGAATTTGTTAATTCGTAGTGGTTTCAAGAGGGGAAAGAGAGAGACAAGATCATTCGTTTTACTTTTCACTAAAGGGACATGAGGAGAATTTAGCTTTTCTTACATCTTTTCTTTCCTTTGTACATACAATTCATTCTTCTCATTAATACGTTTTTTTAATTTTTTTATAATTATTATAATATTATAATTGGCATTCCCGATAATTCGTACCAAACTCTCGGTTCCGTGGCCTTGCGAATTATCGGGATTCTGAATAAGATATCATTCAATAAATTCAGAAATACGATTCGGATTTGACTAGTCTTAAAGATTTCTCATTTAAAATTCTCTTGTTAGTGAACTGCGCGGTCAACCTGAATATTTTGGGAAGTGAGTTTTTGTTGGTGTAGGTCGAGGGTCCAAAGAATAGCAGATCGATGCCCCGGAAAGGCTGGAGATCCTGGGTTCAATTCCCTGGGGCCATGGGGCGCTTTGCCCACCAAAAATAAACATAATCACACATTTGTTAAAAAAAATTTTCTAAGAAACTAATCACCCGTAATATGAACTTGATATCTTAAACAGTTTTCGAGTTAATAGATATTAAATTTCAAATATGAAATTTGGCTTTCTTTTATTGGGTAATTACAAAAAAAATAATGAATATTCAAAATTTAAGATTCTATATATAATTAAAGCTTTTCTTATAGATTTGCCTAGCTCACCTGGCACCCTCTGAAGAGCCTTATTACCGAAATCTTCCAGCTTTTCAGAAAGGAACCATCGTTTGGGAGAAGACGGAACCTCCTCGAGGGTTTTCCGATACACCTCCAGTGATTTCAGCTCGACAACAACAAGTAAGAAAGCCAATTATTTTATCTTCTCGATCGATATTTACTTCATCAAACAAATATTAGAACATACTCGGGTATATTCCGAGAGCTAAGGCAAGTCAAGGACAAACATTCGCTTATGACTCTGAACGAACGCATTCGCTCAATGCTTGTCCTCAACTCACAAACGCTGTAATATTTGTTTGGCGAAGGAACACAAATGAGTTATACAATATTTTGCCGAATTGATGAAGTAAAGGTGAGCAAAATATTTGCATTGACTTATAAGGAGGTCCTAATAATGACATGCTGGTTATTTCTTCCTTCCTCTCAACATATGTATCCAAGAGCTATAATAAATTTGTTTTATTATTATTTTCTTTTCGGCATCTTGGCATAACAATTTAAAGTTGAATTTATACAATTTTTTGAAAAAAAAAAAAGGTCGAATGATTTTCATAACAGGGAAAAAATGGAGTGATTACATAATATTTTTAGAGGGGTTTGTTTGTATGGGACTAACTGGGACATAGGGGGGGGGGACTAGAAAATCGTCATAAAAGTTATTACGTAATATGTGGACGACCCCACAGCTAAAAATTGCGTTTTCTAATAAAAAACATATGCGAGAGCATGAAGGTGTGTAAAACTGTGATGAAGCATCCATAATATTTGGAAACAACATATCTTTATTTTTATTTAGAGTAAAAAAAGACTAAGATATAGGCCCTATATATATTTAAATTTTATTTGATAGTTGACTCGTGCCCAATTGGAAGGCTCATTCAACAATCCTCTGGTGACTTTGCCTGAATGGCCTAAGATGCAACAAAGAGATAAATTGAAAGCCCGTTACCTGGAGATGACACGAAGACGACCTCGAGGACGCATCATCTTAGAGGAGGCGACATTCACTGAATCAAGAAAAACTCTGAAGCGATTCCCACGAAATTCAGAGAATTAACTTCTCTTTTTTTCTTTTCATTTATAAGAATAAATAAATGCGGCTCCAATTTTTTAATTTAATAAAAAAAGACACTATATTTATTTATTCTAATAAAATAAATTATTAATTTGCATAATACATGTTTTCAATTTACCTAGTACAGTATTCATACCTCTATACTCATTGAACAAAAGAATTGATGATCCATCCATTAAGATGTCGAAAAAGAAGATATAAAAACAAAGACGATTAGAAAAATAATTAATCGATATTTTGTCTCTACTGTAAAATTCTGGTCTGACACTTGTCCCGAAGCAAAATTATTTATTAATTTTAATAAAAATGATCCTTATACCAGTTCAAGAGCTGGCGACAAAAATGGGCAAGAGTTTTCTGAAGGCTAATATTTTCAGAATAGGTTGCATTTTAGTGATGGAAAGATACTCTAGAGTCAGCACTTCCAGTACCGGGGCCTTTAGCGGGAATAAGCCGGTAAACTTGCGGGAAGATGGTTTTTCGCAAATATCTCGAAAACTATGCGGTTTTCCGCAAAAATTCATCTATACAAAAATAATCGAAATTAAATTACAAACAAAAATGGTCTAGTACATAATCACGCTAAAGTGAACGGTTCGGGAGCTATAGAGGGATAAAATTTGTAATTCTAACAATGGTTGTCATGGTAACAAGATATAAATATTTCTCATCTCATTGTCTCCTTTCATATGAATTACAAATTCGACTCCTCTATATCTCCCGAACCGTTCACTTTAACGTGATTATGTACTAGTCCCTTTTTGTTTGTAATTTAATTTCGATTATTTTTGTATAGATGAATTTTTGCGGAAAACCGCATAGTTTTCGAGATATTTGCGAAAAACCATCTTCCCGCAACTTTACCGGCTTATTCCCGCTAAACGCCCCGGTACTGGAAGTGCTGACTTCCATCACTAAAATGCAACCTATTCTGAAAATATTAGCCTTCATAAAACTCTTGCCCATTTTTGTCGCCAGCTCCCCGAATATTAGGCTATAGATTAAAAGCAATTTGGAAAAATAATTTTTTTGAAAGGATTCATATTAGTAGATAAATAAAAAATAAATTTTTTTATAAAAATGAAGTTTTTTTTTCATGCAAGTTAATAAATACATTTATATTTCTTATTTAAATATTATGATAGGATTGAAAATGAAATTGAGGAGGAACTTGAGGCCAGAGACGATTAAATTGTAAATGTCTCGAACGGAATTGCGTTTGGGTCGTTTGACAGAGTGAATGTCTGGTGTGTGACAGATGAGACATCCCAATTCATCAAGATTAACCATCGGAGCCGATTTGTCCCCAAGGAGATGATTGCCTAGAAGATCTTGACTCAGAGTCCCACTGAACCAGATCCGATCGCCCGAGCGTAATTGAAGTGTGATATTCCGAAATGGATCTTCAGCATGGAGGAGAATGGTTGGCTGATTTTCCCAGAGGCCAGCCTTCATCCGAACTCCAATTTCAAATGTGTATCTATTAAAAGAAATTAGAGATAGCATCAAACGAATATTCAAACGATAATCTTGTCTAGCAATTAATATATATATATATATGCTATTTTATCTGAAAGATGTTTAAATCCTAGGATACGAGAAAGATCACCAGAATTCTTCATGAATCTATGTAAAAAAACTATCACATGTTGGGGAGAAATATCCATGCAAACACGGACTATATTGGAAATAAATAATCTAATCTTGACTCAATTTCTCTCTATTCCTTCCCAAGCTACGCACTTTTCAGCAAGAGCTTGTACTTATATTAGAGAATTAAAAACCTCACTACTTACTTGCTCCAGTCATTGAGATGACAAGGATTTCTTGGTGCCTTCAATTCACTAACTAATTTACAAACTTGATGATCCAATTCATTTGTATAATCTTCTTTGCGACATGTAGTGTCATATTTACGTCCAATTTGACAAGTGAGTGTCTGACCTATCGAAGCTGGCAGTTTGTTTATGAGAGAATCTAATGGATTCTCTACTTTAATCACTCGGACATGGGTTACATATCTGAAAAAAAAAAAATAATAATCACTGAAGAAGGCAAACAGGATTGTGGGTGTGAGTTCTGGAAATTGATTAAATAATAAATATATATAAAAAAATTTTATTTATATATTTTCTTGAACTGATATAACGTGTTATCCATTCCCATAATAATGAGTTTGGGATAAATATATATGGGTGATTCTACGCTATTTGGATTTTTTATGTCCAGAAACCAAATATACTCTGTTCAATTTAATATTCATGATTTCCTTAGTTGACATTATTTTCGTATCTGTAATGATAAAGGCCAGAAGATATTTTAATTTTTTTGAGTTTTATTAGCACCAGAAGAAATATGTTACCTGAAGAAAGACACTATTGGCAGAATTGTGAAAATTAAGCTAGGAAAGTGACAGACAATTAACTATTTATAATGAAAGCTGAATTAATATTAAAAAACATACATATTATAGCTATAAGATATTAAGGAAACAAAATTTCCCTAGTCCCTACCCGTGGGCGGGTATTTTCCCTGACAGAGTTTTTTTTTTATTCCATTTTTTGGCATCGAAGGCCATTTAGACCCCGTATCTATTTATTTCAATTGGATTGATAGCTAAATCCAATTGAAATAATTTTTGTCGCATTAGACGGGATGCGAACCCTTGAATGTGCCTGAATAATGACAGCCAAACTAATGACAAAACCACACATTACGTTAAAAAAAACAATACGCGTCTTTCTTGCCAAAGTTTCGACGTAATTCATGACATTTACATACAACAAACATTGCATTTGTACATATGTAGAGTTACGTAACGATAAAATATAAAGAGATTTATTTACCAGAATAAATACTGCATCGACTGGCCCAAACACACTTTATGACAATTCAACAATAACTAAACTATATTATTTGAATTATCTCAACCCGTTACTTCTTCTTACTTCAGACTACAATACCCTGTTATTCATCCATTGTTATCCTTTTCAGTTTTTATGATAAATTTTTATCTTTTAATTTTTCCAGAATAGATGACATCATTTTTAGCACGGAAAACAGTATTTTTTTTTATAATAACAAATACTTTTAAAATTATTTTCATTAATTATGTTTTGTTTTTTTTTTATAATTATGGTAAAAAATATTATGTCAAGTTAATAAATAAATGAATGTCGAACAAAACTAGTAAAAAAACTAGAAATGGGCACCCAGAATACTGACATTTATGACTATTTTCAACTAGTAATTCCTAAAATGAAACAGTTATCGTGAATTGACTAAATCCCCAATAAAACACGATATTCTTTATTATTTAAGAATACAGTATCAATGATATAATTATTTTAACATATATTTTTTCCACTGACCAATAAAATTCAAATAGCGTAGAATCACCCATATCTCTATATATATAATATATATATATATATTTATAATTTACCACCATGATATAAATCTATAATGAATATTTATCCCAAACTCATTATATGCATATATATATATCTGGTTATATATATATATATATGAAGATAAGTTTTCTCTGGTTAAGTCGCGTGGGATGTTGAGATTTACTCGACGTTTCGGCTCTCTTTTTGGAGCCATTTTCAAGAGAGAAGACAAGGGGGTTAGGGGGTAATAATGGGTTGTTTACGGGGTCCAGCCTTGCTGGTCCCCAGGTCAATTTGGTGGATGACTCAGAGGCGTGGATTGGTCTCTGGGACCTTTTATCCATTCCAATAATAATAATGAGTTTAGGATAAATATTCATTATAGATTTATGTCATGGTGGTAAACTATTAATATATATGCGAAGATAAGCTTTCTCGGGTTAAGTCGCGTGGGATGTTGAGATTCACTCGACGTTTCGGCTTTCCTTTTGGAGCCATTTTCAAGAGAAAAGGGGGTTAGGGGTTAATAATGGTGGAGGGTTGTTTACGGGGTCGCAGCCTTGCTGGTCCCCAGGTCAATTTGGTGGATGACTCAGAGGCGTGGATTGGTCTCTGAGAGCTGGAGGAGGGTTTGTTGTGTGTAATTGTGTCTGTGTTCTGTTTGGGTTGGCTACGGGGCCTCACCCCAAGTCGAGGTATTGGTGGTGTGTTTGGTGAATGTCTCAGAGGTTTGGGCTTGTCTCTGAGACCTGGAGAGGGGTTGGTTGTGTGTAATCGGGTTTGTGTTTGGTTTGGGTTGACCAAATCGACCTGGGGACCAGAAAGGCTGCGACCCCGTAAACAACCCTCCTCCATTATTACCCTCTAACGCCCCTTCCTTCTCTCTTGAAAATGGCTCAAAAAGAAGAGCCGGCCGAAACGTCGTGTAAATCTCAACATCCCCCCGAGAAAACTTATCTTCGCATACATCCGGTCGCGGAAACTCAGAAAATATACAGTATATATATATATATAGCTAAAAAAACCTCCAGAAGTTACGCCACCAGTGGCGGATTAATGCAATTTTGTCGGGGGGGGCGGTTTTTTTTTTTTTTTTTTTTTTTTTTTATTTAAGGACTTTGTGGGCATCTATGGCCATTTAGACCCATTTCCTATTTATTTATATTGTCTGGTAACAAATTCAATTGGAAATTAAAGCCTAGAAATCATAATTTCTTTAGATTACTAGTTTTTATAACATTGTGAATTTCTTCTCGGGGGGGGGGGGGGGGCGATCGCCCCCCCCCCCCCTTAATCCGCCCCTGTACGCCACCCCCTTATTTAAAATGTCAATCACATTACATTTATTTAATTTGAACATTTTATCTGAACCGGAAGAAGGCACTTAGAGACATCGAAATATTGAATTAATAGAAAAATAACTTTCCCTAATGATAACACTAGTCGACAAAAATGAACTTTTTTTCTTTCACAAGAATGAAGATATGAAATTCTAGAAGTATTTTTCACCCTGAATTCAGATATGTAGTTAGAATTTTTCCATCAGGCATAGTTTTAGAGATATAGAGCAAAATAGATTTTGATTGAAAATGGGCTCTAAAACGGCTTTTATTTAGAATGTTCAAATTATTTTTAACGGGACACCCCGTCAGATTATGCAGATAGTTAGAATACATATAAATTTTAAGTTTCATTCCAATCGGAGGTCATTTAGACGTGCCGCAAACGGCTTAAAGTTTTAAAAAATCGAAATTTCCAAGATTTTTTTGCTTTGGTCACCCCTAATACAATTTTAGATATTCCTGAATGAAAAAAACATATATTTACGATATTCTATAGTTCTTGGGCTTTCTAAAAATCATTCATTCGTAAAAATCTGTTAATTATTAACGAAATTATTAACAAAAACGTGAGCAAAGAAAAAAACACAAGTACACTAACTGGACGAAAAAAATGGACCTCTTGTTCTTTTAGAAGTATAAATCCGGTCGCGGAAACTCAGAAAATATACAGTATATATATATATATAATATATATATATAAGTTAGTGCCCATGACTCGATGCTCCAGAGGATACTTAGCTTCTCGTGGCTAGGATTCCCTTTTTAATGCAATTGAATCCATTTTTCGTCGGGGGGGGGTCTTGCGTTTTTTTTTGTCCGTTTTTTTTTTAATTTAAGGACTTTGTGGGCATCTATGGCCATTTTTAGAGCCCAATTTCCTATTTATTTATATTGTCTGGGATAACAAATTCAATTGGAAATTAAAGCCTAGAAATCATGGAATTTCTTTAGATTACTAGTTTTTATAACATTGTGAATTTCTTCTCGGGGGTCGATCGCCTCGCCCCCTTTAATCCGCCCCTGTACGCCACCCCCTTATTTAAAATGTCAATCACATTACATTTATTTAATTTGAACATTTCCTATCTGAATCCGGGGAAGAAGGCACTTAGAGACAATCGAAATATTGAATTAATAGAAAAAAAACTTTCCCTAATGATAATAGTACTAAAAATAATCTGTATTTTATTTCATGCTTTATGGCTTGTTTATAAAGTAAAATAAATTTAAATTAATTTTATTTTTCTTCATTTTCTGGCCCATACTAAAAATAGTTAATTTTTCAATTAATTTTAATATTTCGTTAAGTCTATGAGCACCGTCTTCCCATACAGATAAAATTCAAAAAGATACAAGACATGCATGCGTAACTAAATGCAGGGTGTGGCTGGACTTGTGAGAGTAATTTTTTAGCCCTATATAACTACACTATTAAGCACTCCATTGCACTAGATTTAGAAAGGTGAAATTTTATATAACAGAGATAACGATAACAAAATTATAGTGCGCCCTGGTCTAGAAAAATATAAAAAAAAAGGTTTGATCTCCTTAATAAGCTGTACGAGTATATTATACATATACAGTATATAACTTGTATATAAATTCTTATATATCATTTCAATAAATTATTAAAAAGTGTAACACTCAAGAAATTAATCAAAAATATACGAATAAAATGAGATAGAATGAATGAATGAATGATTGATTGAATGATTTATGAATGAAAGAGAGAGAGAGAGAGAGACGGAGAGAGAGGGATTTACCCTTGCCAGGAGACGGGGATGCCAACAAGATGTGTACATCGTGTATGTACATAGGCGTGTGAATGTTTTTCCCACACAGGCTCATGACAATGGGCATGATATTGGTCCCAAGTAAGATATGGCGCAGGCGAGTTCTCTTCTCTTGATGCAATTTCATCTTCATTACGAATTAACTCTCCGATGATTGGATGAATGAGAATTCCAACTGCCACTAATGTAAGGACAATCTAAAAAAAAAGGCACAATTTTATTTATTTACTTAAATTACTTGAATTCACTCATTGACATGTTTTATTCACCTGAAGTGCTTTGATAATAAAATCAACCAATGAAGGCGAATGTCCTCGTTGAAGGGTTCGTTGTTTAGCATACCAGGCAAGAGCGAAGGGAGCCAACATAAAAGCAACGGTGATGACTGTTGGGGATGTGGCCATTTGACGCAGAGCAGCCAGAAGAGGCAAAATTAGTGTAGCTACACCAGCCAAAGGTAAAAAAAGTACGAGGCCGACAACAGCCAAAGTAGACCGTACCAAACCATACCAAGTCGCTCCCTGGAATTGGTAAAAAAAAAAAAGAAAGGATATGAAAACACGTTTTTTAAGGAAATTATAAGAGAATTGCCAACACTTTGCTAGATAAACATACAATTTTAAAAAATATCAAGGGAATTTTTTCAAGGTTTTTTCGGCATCGGAGGTCATTTAGATCCCGTTAATGATAATAAATAAATCAGGGACAGCCAAAATAACTGTACAAACAGATTTTTACAAAAATATCATAGTCAGAGCGAATATATACTCGGCGCCTTCTGATAATGACAAGGTATTTTATAGAATGGCCGAAACTTGTTAAGCGCATTTTGAATGTCTTTTCGAATTGAATAAGTTGCCGGGTGTCATTTTACAAAATGTTCCAGTTACACCCCATGACCATAGCTCGAATATACCGTATATGCCTGGTTTTATATTCCTACACAAAAAGGGATTTTTTTTTTATGAGTATATATATATATATATATATATATATATATGATCTATTTTATTTTATAAAAAGAGGCCTGATTCTTTTTAGAAAATAAAAACATGGTCAACTAATTAGAGATAAAAGTATTATTTAAATGCAAGATTAATTAACGGCAATATTTACGAGTAGATACATAATTGAATTACCTGTGATGCTAATATTGCCATTTGCCACCAACTGAGTGTGACGCAGTGTGGAAAGAGTATGGTGTAGATGCCACGCCATCCATCTCGTGCAGCCAATCGGACAAAAACGCCAGGAATAACGAGATAAAATACAGCTCGAAAATTAAGACAAAATTCCACACCACTTCCAACGACAAAAGATGCGAATGTCGGCGCTCGAATGTCTAAGAACCTCCAGCCTTGGGCGACGACGGCGTCACTTTCATATGGATATTTAGCAAGGACATGGACGCCAAATGACAAAAGCACTAGAGTGTCAGGTGTCCGTTTCGGATCCATAAATGCATAGAGAGTAGCTAGGGTCAAACCAATTGCCAGAATCGCCATTTCAGATTGTGGCGTCCATTGGGAGGCGATCGTCGGATAAACGACCAGATTTGTTAACAGAGCGACAAAGAAATGCGCGTATGGTCGGAGGTGGTTTTGACAGAAGGCATATTCTTGATCCTCCCCGGACATTGTGCCGCCTGTGTATGCAATAAATAAACGTGACCAATGACGAAATTGTCGAAGATCTCGATGATTACATAACATTCGGAATGTGGAAACCACCATCACGATATAACTAGCATAATAGATTAGAGTCGGGATTAATAAGACGACGTTCTCTGCTCCGACTATGGAATATAAAAGAATAAGAGCGAAGATCTGACTGTTCGTGAGGAGCCAAGGCCCCACTGAGTCTATTAGAGGTGTCCAAGCATCAGCGAGGTATTCAAACGGGGAATAATATCGTGAGAATCGGGAAAGGGTCGTCGTTTGAATTGCTAATGGAAGAACCCCTCGCAAGTAATCATCTGCTGCCGAGACCAATTGATCCTCGGTGATCTTCTCCCCGGGGCTTTCTTGTTCCCAATCTAAAAAAATATTAATTCATCAGTTAATAATAGGAATAGTGCGCGATTAGAAAAGAGAGGGTACCTCTATTATCTTCTTCTTCCTTTTGTTGTTGTTGTTGTTCTTCTGTTGACGCTGCTTCGATTTCAGGATTTTTATTTATTGGTATTGAATTATTTAGACATTTTTTAAGTTGATTTGTTGTAATAAATCCTTGGCCATCGGAAAGTCTAAAATGTTTTAATAAATAAATAAATAATTTTTTTATTAATAAAATAATATTAGAACTTACATTGAGAACATATCCCTAGCAGCTTTCCTGACTAGTTTCTCTTCTTGTGTCATTGCTAGACAAGTTTTAACATCCAGAAAATTCATTTCAGTAATTCCTAAAAATAAATCATTTAAATATTAAAAAGAAGTGAACGCAAAAAAGAAATATATCTCTCACCTTGGCCACTTTCCAGACATCGACGAAGAATATTGGTGGCCTCCACATTGCCTTGTTCACTTGCTTTGATGAGCCAATAAACGGCCAGACGATCGTTCTCCTCTTTGCTGACAGCCAAGTCTTTAAAACAATTAGTTCACTCATTAAAATACTTCTTAGTACATCCCGAAAATTCCAAAATCAGTTGGGTAAAGTTTTACCCTTTACAGTTGTCTTATTTGCAAAACAAACAAGCCACATAAGTTGTTTTAATATTTTATTGATCTAAGGAACCAATTCATATATATATATATATATTAGGGTGGGTCAAATTGTAGGGGACCAAAAAAATGTGGAAAGGCACATCGCGATTCTTGTTCTATGGGTCATTCCAAGAAACTTTGTCAAAGAAACCATAGGTCAAAAATGAATTTCGAGCCCCCGGATTTTTCAAAATAGGTATTTTTACAAAATATTCAAGAATATAGGCAAAAAAATTGTATTTGCTCTAGCCAAACGTGTATGTTGTGCTTTATTTGTTACTTTCTCTTACCTATGTATATATGTAATATATATATAGAGAGAAAGTATTGGTTTCATGTCAAAAATTCGATGTCGAGATTTTGATGGATCTTCACGTTTTGAGGTCCCCTGAATCCAAAAAAGTGGTTTTCGCGACATGGTCTGTCTGTGGGTGGGTGGGTGGGTGGGTGGGTGGGTGTGTGTGTGTGTGTTCAATTTTAAGCATGAAGGAATTGAGCTATGAGGTTGAAATTTTATATTTAAGTTAAACATCTCCCGGGACCGGAAAAATAAGCTTTTAATCAAAATCGGCCAAAGAGTACTAGTACTTTACTGATGTACTTTTTCATTATATATATATAATATATATATATATATGGGTGATTCTCGCTATTTGAATTTTATTGGTCAGTGGAAAAATATATGTTAAAATAATTATATTATTGATACTGTATTCTTAAATAATAAAGAATATCGTGTTTTATTGGGGCCATTTAGTCAATTCACGATAACTGTTTCATTTGAGGAATTAATGGTTGAACAAGCTAGTCATAAATATCAGTATTCTGGGTGTCCCTTTCTAGTTTTTTTACTAGATTTTGTTCGACGCTCTCATTTATTTATTAACTTGACATAATATTTTTTTACCATAATTATATAAACATAAGTAAACCCCAAAACATAATTAATGAAAATACATTTTAAAAGTATTTGTTATTATAAAAAAAAAAATACTTGTTTTCACGTGACCTAAAAATGATGTCATCTATTCTGGAAAAATTAAAAGATAAAAATTTATCCTCAAAACTGCCAAAAGGATAACAATGGCCATGAATAACAGGCACTAGTACAGTCTGAAGTAAGAAGCAAGCTAACGGCGTTGAGCACTCAATTCAAATAATATAGCTTTAGTTATTGTTGAATTGTCATAAAGTGTGTTTGGGCCAGTCGATGCAGTATTTATTCTGGTAAATAAATCTCTTTATATTTTATCGTTACGTAACTCTACATATGTACAATGCAATGTTTATGTATGTAAATGTCATGAATTACGTCGAAACTTTGGCAAGAAAGACGCGTATTGTTTTTTTTTTAACGTAATGTGTGTGGTTTTGTCATTAGTTTGGCTGTCATTATTCAGGCACATTCAGGGGTTCGCATCCCGTCTAATGCGACAAAAATTTATTTCAATTGGATTTAGCTATCAATCCAATTGGAAATAAATAGATACAGGGTCTAAATGGCCTTCGATGCCAAAAAATGGAATAAAAAAAAAAACTCTGTCAGGGAAAATACCCGCCCACGGGTAGGGACGAAATTTTTGTTTCCTTAATATCTTATAGATATAATATGTATGTTTTTTTAATATTAATTCAGCTTTCATTATAAATAGTTAATTGTCTGTCCCACTTCTCCTAGCTTAATTTTTCACAATTCTGCCAATAGGTGTCTTTCTTCAGGTAACATATTTTCTTCTGGTGCTAATAAAACTCAAAAAAATTAAAATATCTTCTGAAAGCCTTTATCATTACAGATACGAAAATAATGTCAACTAAGGAAATCATGAATATTAAATTGAACAGAGTATATTTGGTTTCTGGACACAAGGAAATCCAAATAGCGTAGAATCACCCACATATATAGTTTGCCAGAATTTTAAATTTTCGATGGCTTATTAGTTGTCATATACAACCGTAATAATCTACTAGCCTTGGTGAGCCAGCGAGAATGTGCAATTGGCCCTGGTTTAATGTTAGACAAATCCGAAGAAACCTCACCAGAGGATATTGCAAGTGCCATTTTGTACAAGTACATTGCGTCGGTAGTTAATTCAACATCATCATGTATGTGCATTACAACATACGTTTGGCTAGAGCAAATACAATTTTTTTTGCCTATATTCTTGAATATTTTGTAAAATACCTATTTTTGAAAAATCGAGGCTCGAAATTCATTTTTTGACCTATGGTTTCTTTGGCAAAGTTTCATAGGAATGACCCGTAGAACAAGAATCGCAGTGTTGCCATTTGACGCAAAAACTTGACCTACCCTAATATATATATATATAAATTCATATTTATCTCACAAACTTTGTATGTAATCGTAGTAGATTGTACTGTGAATGTTTATAATATTTTTTCTATTAGCTACAGCCCTTTCTCTTATTTTATTGAGCCTAAATTTTTTACACTGCTTATTTTTTCATGGAATCCAAACTACAGGCAAAGAGAAATAGAGCCATCCCGAATTCCATACTGACTAATCCTAATTCCAATTTCATATGGCAAGAATAGTATAGTTGGATATATCAAGAATTTGCCAAATTGTCCTTTCAATTAGGTATTTATAAGGAGTTATTTGTGATAAATACGTTCTATTTAAATGGATTTTTTTCTCTGCCTATTATTAACCTCTTTGATTAAATTTTAAATTTTTACTTTTCGTATATTAATTCAATTTTTAAATGTTTCTTTTTTATTAATTTAAAATAACAATACAAATTTATTTAAATTCAAGAGAAGAGAAATTGTTTTTTTTTTTTTTTTTTTTAGGCAACTGTCAAATGAATGACATTTTGACATTTTGTTTTTTGTTTACCTGTGTTGTTTTTCTCGAGCGATTCTTTTAGCGAGTACCAATTCGTGGTCCACAGACATGCATCTCTACCAGTTGGTTTCTTAATCGATGCAGAGAACCCTAGGTCAATCTAAATAAATAAAGAGAAGGATTGGATGATTCTCTGGCAGGATTAAAATTTAAGAAACTTTGCGCCCAGTTCATTCTTTTGTCCCAAATGGTAGGTAAAATTAATCAAATGGAATAATTGAATATTACCATACAATGTCTCCATTGTTTCCATGTAAAATCATCGTTGGCATTTACAATGTATAAACTAATATCTCTAGTCGTGGATGATGTCAGTCCTGACGCTGCAGCCATGTTTGAACTTCTCTTCAACAGGCGGGAGAATAAAACTTTTTTTCTTTTTTCTGTCATGCACTATCAACTAATCCCACTGTGTGTCTCCATCTCCCTTGCACTCATTCTCTCAAATTGGTCTTCTCTCACTCCATCTCGCATTCCAATATTCATCCACCAAAGAGAGCGAGATCTGGAGACAGTGCATTTCATATGAAGGCCTTTCTTCTCCCACGCTCTCCTCTCTCTCTCTTTCCCAAAAGGATGTCGATGACAATGACTCACTGAGGGAGTTGGAATAATTTCTGACATTTCTAAAAATAGTAAAACAAGTTTTTTATTTATATTTCTTGTTTCTTCTTCAAATGGTCTAATTTTATTTCCAATTATTTTTTCCATTATACCCCATGGGGGTTTCAACCCCGTCTCCAAAAATACAGTAATGTTAAAATTTTAAAATCTGTTAATTAAAAAAATCTGGTGTGACTGGCGCACAGCACACAACTTTCTCTTACCTTCGGTAATCGAAAGTTGTGTACTGTGCTTGTCACACCAGATTTTTTGTGTCGACATGTATTTAGTTACCGACAGTAGGGTACATTTGAATTCAAGATGTAAAATTTATAAGTTTGGGAAAATATTTATATTTTGATACCATGGCAACCATAGGAGAAATTCCTATCTTTCCTATGAAGAACAAGAGTAAAGTGGTCTTCAGAAGATTTCAATCACAAAATGAGAATATACATTTTAAAGAGAATCTAAAAAATAATTGATTTTTGAATTTAAAAAAAAAATCGTTGGAGCAAATTTTGAGAAAATCGAAAAAAACTGAAAAAGTGCATCAGTAAAGTACTAGTACTCTTTGGTCGATTTTGTTCAAAAGCTTCGTGTCACGTCCCATGGGGGGTGCCTAACTTAAATATAAAATTTCAACCTCCTAGCTCTTTTCGTTCTTGAGATATTTTGTTCACAGACACACACACACACACGACACACACACAGACAGACCATGTCGCGAAAACCACTTTTTTGGATTCAGGGGACCTCAAAACGTGAAGATCCATCAAAATCTCGACATCGAATTTTTGACATGAATCCAATACTTTCTCTCTATACCGGGTGGGCCAATAGTGCGTGGACGGAAGATTGTGGGCTTATTAACGGACATTTTTAAAATTTGTTGATCGCACATAATGTGGGGCCTTTAGGGCTACAAATTAAAAATATTTTCGTTCCAATTGCACCTCATATACAGGGTGGTCCATATCAAAGTTATGTTTTTTTAAATGGAACGCCCTGTATATTATTGCATATTTGGATTCTACGGCCAATTTTAGTATGAGTTTATGTCATGCAATGTATTCCAAACCAAACCGTTTAGCCGCAAATCGGGCTTTAGTGAAAAAACTGCTGTCTGGAAAAAATTGAATATCTCGCGAACCATAAAACTTAGGGAACTGTTCTTTTGTGAAGTTACTAACCATGAAATGTACTAATGTAGGCCAGATGGGTAACCCGAAACAATTCTTATGTTGGGAGATATGGCCATGCCAATTTGGAAAATTTCAATCATGGATAACTTCATTTTTTCAAATGGAACATGCTACTTTTTTATGCCATGGGACGTGAAATTTAATTATCTTTCAGATGATATAAGGTTGTCTATATCTATCTTTGGTAGTTTTCTTTTTTATTCCAAAATATCTGATAACGAAAAAAAAAAAATTTATTATAGACAAAATAATTGAAAAAAAATCCAAACGCAAAACAAAATTGTAATAAATGGAAAAAATATGCTAAATATTCGAAAATGTCTTTAAATTTCCCTTAAAATCATTTATTTGAACTTCTCGAAAAAGAAATTAGGGTTATATTCAGGTTAGGAGGTGCGCCATCTTGTTGACAAATCATAACCCGAATTTGAGCAAGCGGGACTTCTTTGAGAAGTTCAAATAAATGATTTTAAGGGAAATTTAAAGATATTTTCGAATATTTAGCATATTTTTTCCATTTATTACAATTTTGTTTTGCGTTTGGATTTTTTTTCAATTATTTTGTCTATAATAAATATTTTTTTTTTTTCGTTATCAGATATTTTGGAATAAAATGAAAACTACCAAAGATAGATATAGACAACCTTATATCATCTGAAAGATAATTAAATTTCACGTCCCATGGGATAAAAAAAAGTAGCATGTTCCATTTGAAAAAATGAAGTTATCCATGATTGAAATTTTCCAAATTGGCATGGCCATTTCTCCCAACATAAGAATAGTTTCGGGTTACCCATCTGGCCTACATTAGTACATTTCATGGTTAGTAACCTCACAAAAGAACAGTCCCCTAAGTTTTATGGTTCGCGAGATATTCAATTTTTTCCAGACAGCAGTTTTTTCACTAAAGCCCGATTTGCGGCTAAACAGTTTGGTTTAGAATACATTGCATGACATAAAGTCATACTAAAATTGGCCGTAGAATCCAAATATGCAATAATATACAGGGCGTTCCATTTAAAAAAACATAACTTTGATATGGACCACCCTGTATATGAGGTGCAATTGAATCGAAAATATTTTTAATTTGTAGCCCTAAAGGCCCCACATTATGTGCGATCAACAAATTTTAAAAAATGTCCGTTAATAAGCCCACAATCTTCCGTCCACGCACTATTGGCCCACCCGGTATATATTACATATATACATAGGTAAGAGAAAGTAAAAATATAATTAATTTTTTAAATATTTTCCTGGAAGTAGGCTTATAAAATTTCTTTCTCTAATCATTTCTATTTTTTTTTTTTTTTTTTTTTAATAAAAGCGTGGGGCGCTCATTGATAGCTTAAGGAATAATAGCACGAAATATATCGAGTTATAAATTCAAAAAAAATTTTCTTTCATTTAACTTAGTGAAACCTCACATAGCCAGTATACTAAATAATGAACTGAACCCCTCGAAGGGCCCCACGCTTTTATTTAAACTCATAAATATTCAGGAATTGTAACAACAAACAAAATGAAATTATTTCTCTCATTTTAGTTCTATTTTTAAATAAAAAGCATTTTTTTTTTTAATTTTTTAATTAATTTGGCTCCGGATGCCCGAAAATGGCAAAATCTCCATTTGGCCAGTTCAAATTGATATCCTTAACGCAGTGAGAATTCAAGATTGGGATAAATAATTTCATCCCGTATCCGCCTAATATATTTATTTTATTTAATTAAAATTTCATTAAAATAAAAAAGATCTTAAATTCAGCTTGCCATCTAGCAAACAGCATTGGAATTACATCTCAATTCCAAAAGTGCTATATTATTTATTTATTTATTTTTTTCTTTTCCAAAAAAAAAATAAAAACTTTAATTAATCAATTTTTTTGAGTGTTTTTTTACTTTCTCTTACCTCTATATATAAGTTAATATATAAGAGAGAAAGTATTGGATTCATGTCAAAAATTCGATGTCGACGGATATACACGTTTTGAGGTCTTTTTTTTTGAAATTCAATTTTTTTTTAAATTCATAAATCAATTATTTTTTAGATTTTCTTTAAAATGTATATTCTCATTTTGTCATTGAAATCTTCTGAAGACCACTATTATAATAAAAACCTTAATGCTTAAATTGTATACAATGTAAAAAGAGATTATTTTTTTTATTCTTATTTCAATAAATAAATTTATTTCTCAAGTTTTTGACAAGTAAATATCTTTTTCTTTTTGCGCCATTAAAAAGTAATCGAAAAGAAAAATATCCGATGACTTTATTGAGCTCCAATCTAAATGTTCTTCTTCGAGTATAGGTGAAAATCCACCAGCTTATGAATCAAGCTCAAGGGATTCAGAAGAAATTGATAGGCCTACTGTTTTTGAGAAATTCTGCTGCTCAGTATCCAGGGGCGGCGCGTCCACTAGGCCAACTAGGCGGCCGCCTAGGGCGGCAAAAATGTAAAAGTAAAAAAAAAAATTTTGGTTTCGCAAGCGGCACCCGAAAAAATTAGGTACCGCGGACGACAAAAATTTTGTGCCTCTAAAAAAAAGGTAAAAAAATTGTTCGGACGGGAAAAAATTTTGGTTCCGCGCAAGAGAAAATGTTCCGCGGGCGGCAAATTGGTCCCGCTGGCGGCAAAAATTTCGTATCTCTAAAAAAGAGGGGAAAAAATTTGGTTCCCGACGGCAAAGTTTTTCGGACAGGAAAAATTTTGATTCCGCGCAAGAGAAACTGTTCCGCGGGCGGCACACGGGAAAAAATTTTTCGTTCCGCGAAAAAAAAATTTTTGAGATCAGGGAAAATTTTTTAAAGTTTTTTTTTGGGGGGGGGGGGGCGCAAAAAAATATCTTGCCTAGGGCGGCAGAATAGCTTGCGCCGGCCCTGTCAGTATCCAATGCAAAGCCAATCTCTTTCAGAAAAATTCCTGGGCCTTCAGATATAAAGTCGGGGGCAGTTACTAACCCACAATATGTTCTGAGATATTTCAATTTTAAATTCTGAAAACAAACAAAACAGCAATAGGTAAGGTTTTAAGACTTTGGAGTTTAGGCTTTCACAGTTATTAGGATTAGTAAAAGAATTTATTTTCGATTTAATTGTGGTTTATTTGTAAAAATTACAACGTTTCGGCCACAGCATGGGCGTACCCAGGATCAAAACTAGGGGGGGGGGCATGATCAGATCATGGTCGTCCAGGGGGCAGATCATGGTCGTCCAGATTGTGACATAGCTATTTTTGATATAGAGGGATAAAGCCTTCGAATTAAAGGCCTAAAAACCCTCGAATCCTAACAAAAATCATTCCCCGTCGCCATCCACCAATTTGGTTTCGTTGCATCACTTTATAAACATTTAATTTTTTGTTTGTTCAAAAGCTTCGTGTCACGTCCCATGGGGGTGCCTAATATAAATATAAAATTTCAACCTCCTAGCTCTTTTCGTTCTTGAGATAATTTGTTCACAGACACACACACCCACACACAGACACACAGACAGACCATGTCGCGAAAACCACTTTTTTGGATTCAGGGGACCTCAAAACGTGAAGATCCATCAAAATCTCGACATCGAATTTTTGACATGAATCCAATACTTTCTACTCTATATATATATTAACATATATATAGAGGTAAGAGAAAGTAAAAAAAATTAAATTTATTCGATATTTTGAATTCTTACTCAATATTAAAATAACTAGGCTTATAATTCTTTTTATTTCAATATTTATTTGCAGGATTACTTTATAATATTCAGACTGAATTTGATAATTAAAAAAATCGGACCGGTCCGTGTCCGTATTTTTTTGACTTCCCGCCCGGAATTTTTTCAAACCCGCCCATTCCCGCCCGAGATTTAGTGAATGAATGAACGAATGTCTAGTAATTTTTAAATAAAATTTCATTTCCATGTCCGTCCGCCCGAACCCGTTTATTTAGACTTGCTACCCGCCCGTACCCGCCCGTAATTTTTTCATGGCCTCCAAAGCCCGCGGGCCGGGCGGATAACGGCCTACGGGCCAGTACCCGTGCAGGGCTCTAGTTCCAGAATTACCCCTCCAAAAAGTATTTTAAAATCAAGGAAAAATTTGTTTGTAATTGGTATTTTCAATGTATTTGAAATACATAATTGGTATCTTGTATCTCGTTACACAAACCCGTGAATAATTGGTATCTTGTATTTCGTTACAAAAATCTGAAGTAATTGGTATTTTGTATCTCGTTACTCAAAATCGAGTAACTTGCCCATCCCTGATTATTTATTAAAAATATAAATACTGTCCAACATAGGCGCAAGAACTGGGAGGGGGCAGGGTACATTGCCCCCCCTGGTAGGGGGCAGGGGGGCAAAATTTCTTCTTTTATTTCATTTATTTTTAAAATGATACATTTTTACTTTTGAAAATAAAATCTTTTAAATTAAAAAAAAAATTAAAAGAGTAAGAAATTCATTTTTTTCAAAAATATTTTATATAGACCATATTGTATTTCTAATTTCTAAAAACATTTTATATTGAATTAAATAAAAGAAGAAAATTAAAAATATTTATTTCCTTCAAATAAATATAGCCTAAAATTTTTTTTGATAAAATCACTAGCAAATTTTTTTAAATTTTAATTTTATTAAAATTGTGAATTTATTTAAAATTTTTAAAGCTTTATAGTAGATTTGTTTTTGTTTTAAGTGTGAACATATTAAATTATTTTAATTTTCTAAAAAAAATTTTTGCCCCCCCCCCCCCCCGATTCAAATTCGTTCCGGCGCCCCTGCTGTTCAACGTTTCAACTGTTTTTTCTGCAATCGTTTTCAAGTACTGTACACTTGCTCCGACTAAAGTAAAATGAATATTAAATATTAATCTCGTTTAATTTTCCTTCTGCATTGAAATAAAAAAAAAAAGAATTCAATTTACACAAGCATTAGCTTTTAGAATGATGATTTCGAATTTCCACATAAAAATATAAGTGGTAAAAAACAAAAACAACAAAAGAAGTTACTCACGATATTCAACAAAGGAAGGACTCTTCTCAGCTTCTTTAAATAAAGTCATTCTCACAGTCTTGGTCTGTCTGCCTGACATGTCTCCCCTTCAGCAGTCAGACAGACATTCAGCCCCTTCCTATCTCCTTCTCTCTATTTTGGTTAACAGAAATAAAATCTATTTCCATATAGACTGGGTGCAACATTTTGAGGGAAAGAAGAAAGAAAACGAAGTTTTTCAGGCCAGAAATATATTCTTGAATACAAGCGTGCCTCCGACATTGTCGATTTTTCTGAGCTGTAATATCTTATGTCCCCAGTGGCCACAAAATCTATCAAAATCGCGAATTCCCAAGTCAAGAATCATTTAAAAAATTATTTTAAAAACACTAGGTTATAGATTTTATAGAAATATCGGCGTTAAATAGTCCTATAATTCAGGGCCGGATCTAGGGGGGGGGGGGTAGTGGGTGCGTGTGTCCCGGGAGGCAGATATCAAGAGGCGGCAATTAAAGAAAGATTTACTAAAAAAAAGGTAAAATGATATGAATTTTGTATAGAAAATTTTAAAGAGGGGGCGGCAAATTAAATTTTGCCCCCCCCTAAAAATCTCCTAGTTCCGGCCCTGCTATAATTCGTTAATGTCTGTTCGACTGTTCTCCTAGATATCTCTAGAGCTATAAGAATTATGAAATATTAAAAAAGAAGAGAGGAAAGGAAAGGCGAAGATCCGCCCCAGGCGTTTTAAATAAAATAACTTGTTTTCCGGTAAATTGTTGTTTATTTGTATAATATACAACATTTCGGCCACTCATTCTGTGGCCTTTTTCTACATACAAATTCAGATACAATCACACATACAAAGCGACTTGCCTTTAGCGATCTACATTCTGAACTGCTGTCCCTTTACAACTCCAGGGCCATCTGAGCGAAATTTGGAAACGATTCAAGATGGCTCAGAGAGAAAGATGTAAGGAGGCCGATGAAGAAAATAATATCGGGCTGGGACCCCCTCCCGAGGAAACCCTGGCTTTGCTAATCACTATATACTGATAGAATAGAATTTCTCTATAGTTAAAAAAAGGGGACAAATTCATAGATTCCCCTTTTTTTCTCTTCTATCAACTAAATAAAAAATTTAATCCTAAGTCTAGGGGAATAGGTTCGAACTCGGGCAGTCCGATGAATTTATTTAAATCTTTGAATACCAAATACTCTATATAAATATGTTTGGATCTCAATATACATCGTAATTTAATATAAGTATTGTTTAAAGTTCAAATGATTTTAAGATACCAAAAAGACTTAAAAAAATATCAACAATACTGGTAGAAATGAAAAAACACGAAACGATGTCCAAATTTGAATTCCCTCTCTCTCAACAGAAACTTGAAACCTTAGAGTTTACCAAACTGACACCAGAGGCAGCACTTATCGAGAGCCCCTTGTCGTTATGCAAACTTCTTTCCAAATAAGATCAAAGGAATGCCTAGTTTAAGGGGATCCGTGTTAGCCTTACCCCATAAGTGGGCTCGTGAGTAATCCAGGGGGCACCACCGGGTCTGGGGGTCCCCAAGAGAACACTAAACCATACACATTAAATCACACTAGATACCAATCACACATTCGTTAAACACTTAGTTAGAATCAAGGGGCGGATACAAGGGGGATAAAGGGGTAATTACCCCCCCCGAGATTTGAAAAATACTTTTTTCGAAAAAAAATTTACTTTTAATGTAAAATTTTAAAAATTAATACTTTAAATTTGATTTGTATTTATATAATGCAAACAAGTACAAAATCGCCTTTAAATTACTGAAATTAAGAAAAAAATTTATTGTTGACCAGTCACACCAAATTACCCCCCCGAGAAACACCTCTGGATCCGCCCTTGGTTAGAATGCGGTTAAAAAGTTAAGGAACGCCGGCGCGCTGTGCGGCGACTAGCTGATCTTCGCTCTGCGCATGCTCGACCGTCCCAACTCCCATTCGGCTCAAGCTTACACGCGTCATAGCACCAGCAGCCCCCACCACACCTCTCTACATATAACTGCATGTTGACGGATTCGGGCGTTCAGCCCAGCGTCCGACGGCTATAAATACGCACTTTTCGCGCTATTTTTGCCTGTTTTTTCCCTATATTTTCGATGTACGCGACTGATAAAACACTTTGGTTAGTTAGATGTATAATTATAATTGAATGGGTATTTAATTATTTTTTACTTTTCAAATCTTTAGGAGGGGCGGCGTTCGAGAGTCCTTATGGGCGAGCCGCCACTGCCCCCATACCATTTGGAGATTAGTAATTATCAAGTTCTAAAACCGCACCACTTATAGATAACATAGTGCTAAATATCCATTGGGAAAAAACCCTAAATTAAAATTCCCCAAATAAATTACCACTTCAATTAATTGTTTTTCTTTTTTTTAAATATACAAAGTAATCTCTGTTATACAGATAAAATCACATATTGAAGATATAGGCCTATATATGTAAGGTAGTCTATTTCTTATGTACCTCGTATTTCTAAACCTACACGAATACCGTTATTAGATTTCAAAATAATTTCATACGCCAATTCCAATTCATGTTTCGCATCTACAAAACGATATTTGCGTAATAAAGTCGCTAAAATTGTTTTCATTTCCAACCAAGCAAATTTTTGACCTGAAATATTATAAATAAATAATAAAAGAGAATATTTTTTGAAGAGGACTGAGTGTTCTAAAGGCAGCTTACCTATGCAGTTCCTTGGACCAGCACTGAAAGGAACATACGCATATGGATGTCGTTTCATGCAGTTCTCAGGGAGGAATCGATCCGGATCGAATCTCTCTGGATCCGGCCAATAATCTGGATTTCTATGAGCATTAAAAATCCCTAATCCAATTTCCACATTTTTTGGAACTAGAACTCCATCTGAAAAAAATAAATCCATTGTCAGAGGAACTGAAGAAGAGTAGAGAGTTTGTTTTGGAAGACTCAGAGGATCTAAGAGTTTGATCTTCTAATTAGTATAGGGTTACAGTTAATTGTTTTTGTTTTTTTTTTAATTCAATGTTTTTTTTCGACATCGAATGCCATTTAGTCTCCGAGCCTATCTATTTCAATACATTGGTAGTCAATTAAATTAAAATATATTTTTATCGGACAAAAATGGGTATTTGCGTTTACACGACAGAGGCCAGTCATATTAGGATTTTACATGGAATAAAATTAAATTTTTCTCGATAACCGTTAAAGGTAAGACAAAATTTATGAGAAGTGAAATAAGGTATTTTTTTTATCTGCTTTAACTTTTGTTTAAAATATTTTTTTGTATTTCCCAACGGTTAGTGAAATATGGTCAAAAAAGTGAAAATCGGCCGCCATTTTCCAATATGACAGCACAGCATGCACGAGTGTTGATTTATCTTATGTTATTAGTGGGAACTAGTACTACACATATGCAAAGTTTCCCGTTTTAGGGAATTATTTCCAAGTAAAGGGGACTTTAAGATCATATTTTTTCCTAATATGACCTAACAGTCGTGTAAATTTAATGAAAATAAAAAAATATTTTTTTAAGATTAAAAATTTAGATCTTGATATCACCTGATGACTTGTATTACTTGTGTTCAGGAATAAAAGTGGGAAAGTAATTAAAAGAAAAATAATATTCATCTTCAGATCCTTTATAAATTAGATGATAAAAAAAATGAAAAATTTCTGGCTTACTATGTAAGGTGACGTCTTCTTGGCATGTCCTAATTATAACAGGAACACTTGGATACAATCGAAGGACTTCTTTGATTGTCCTTTCCATATAATTCATTTGTTTGAGATCTTGAATGGTGATACTTCTATCAGATCCTTGGAAGATTGCATCCAATTCTTCGACGATTTGCTCTTGAATTTCAGGATGTCTGGACAATTCGTATAGCGTGAAGCTGATAGCCGAGGAGGTTGTGTCATGGCCTTCAAACAAAAAGGTGTCCATCTCGTCTCGAATGTCTCGCTCTGTAAAACTCGGGTCTTTTTCGTGATAGTCCAACATCAAATCTAAGAAAGCCAACTTCTTTTTTCTATACATCTCCTCTTCGTTGTCTTCTCCTCCTTTTCTCTCTCTCCTTTCGACTCTCTGCTTTTTTCTTTTTTGAATTATCTGCATAGAAAAGAAAAAGAAATCAATTAACTTTAATATTTCTTTGCCAATTTCAATTTTTGAATTTTGGATCTAAAAATCACACCTGATCTCATTAAATGTTGCTCGACTAGTTATTTAAATAAGTTAGTAAATAAAAATATGTTTTTAAAAATAACGGAAAAATTGACCAATGTCAGACATCTACAGATCAAAGCAAGTTCTCTGATTCGGTAAAGTTGCCACGATCTCAACGCAATCTCTTATCAATTCAATACTGCTTGCCCCCACATCTTATCCTAATTTCCATCTCTTTCTCTTCTTAAGCGGCCAATACACACACAGTTAAACTGCGCAGTTTATCACGTGTGACGTCATGTGCGAGCGATAAACTGAGGAAACTGCGCAGTTCACGCAGGATTTTGTCCGGGCCAGCGGCCTGTGCAAAAGTAGTAACTTTTGCACAAATAAACTGCGCAGTTTCATCAGCTTCTGCAGTTTTGCCTGTGTTGCCTACCTGTTTCATAATAATGAATTCTTTTGGTTTTTATCGAGGCCTACCATAATTTGCCCGAATTGTGAGACGTTTTTTGTATTCCGTATTCAAATCGCTTGAAAAAATCGGCGGTATATTAAGTATTGATCGATAAATTGAAACCATTTGAATATGACGCCACTCGAGATAGTGTAGTAAAAAAAAAAATTAACAATCTTCGATCCATCTTTAGAAAATAATTTAAGAAGGTTAACGATCCTAAAAGATCTGGACGACACACCGCACAAAAAATTGAGAGAACTTGAAAGCAAAAACTGATGGAAAAACTGCAGAAGCCCACACATCTTCAGTTCAGATAACTGTACAGTTTTTTACTCACTGTCAGATATTTACGCAGGGAAATTGAGCAGCTAAGTTGCGGGTGTATGTATATACACATTTTATTTACCTGATTTGTAAATGAATGCAACTCTTTTAGGGATCCTTTATATTCTCGTCCATAAGATGAGAGCGAGAATAAAGAATCATTTAAGAACCAAGGGCTTATAACTCTAAAAATCATCGAATTTGTTTGTCTAAAAAAAGAAAAAATAGGATTTTTAGTAAAAAAAAAAACATTTATCTTTTTTTTTAACAAAATATAATTTTTTACATACCTCCTTATATTTTTTACATATTTGCAATCGTGAAACTTTTGTACATTTAAATTAACACCCATAACGGAATCTGAAACAAAAGAAATTTATTGACCTGAGAAAAAGAGTTTTAGATCTAACATTTTGAATTTTTTTTTTAAACCTGAAAAAAAGCTTTGGAGCAAAGCTTTTCTAAAAATTTTACTGGGGAATTTACAGTAAATAGACTAAGGGCAAGCAAAATTTTTAGAAGCGATAATTGTTTTTTTTTTTTTTACTCACCCATCATGACGTCAAGAGTGCAAAGAGTGAGGATCTCACTAACTTCAATTGGTCCTTTGCCAACATAATCCTTAAGTTTATTTGCTAAAATATCACCATTTTTCACAAATTTTGGAATAAATTTCTCCAAAATACTAAAATGAAATGCTGGAGTGAGAAGTTTTCGGTGTTTTTGCCAATGTTCGTCTGTAATAAATATTTTTTAAAAATTAGTTTAATATAAAAAAAACCTTATATTCATAATAGACTTTAGAGAAGTGAAACTTCTATGTAAGAGTCTAGTGTGACTCAACGAATGAAATATTGGATGCATGTTAAAATTGAATGTACAGGACCTGCATATAAATTTAAATATTTCATAATAGAGTTTAGACTGGTAACCGTTGGCTCTAGTTGAAACATTAAAAGCAATATAAAATTAATTAATTTAAAAAACACTTGGTAATATGTTTCACTTGTTTATTTATTAGTATAAATAATTGGTACGTATTTCGACACTCAATGTCTCATAACGCCAATAAATAAACAATTGAAAAATATCCCGGAGTGTTTTTCCTAATTAATTGCCTTTATATTGATTAATTTTTCACCTGCTGTGAGTCGTATGTTTTTTTGTCTCAGAGTGGAAAGAAAAATAAACTTCGAACGTTCCCTTCCTCTCAATCTAAGTGGAGTGAATGGAATGCATGGGGAACTCGAAATTGTTATCGTGAGTAAAGAAGTTCCACTTCACAAAAAAAAAAAAAAAAACTATAGGTGTATAGTTATTACCTTTACTGATTAAAAGTCCATCTCCAAGCCAAGGTTTAAAATAATCATATAACATGCCCTTGGTGTGTGTTTTCATACTATTCATGATTATCTGAAAATAAAAATAAAATGAACAATTAAATGCATTAACAAATTTAGCGACTAGATATAAATTTATGTTAACTTGTTAATTTGTTAAGTCCAAATTGAAAAATTTCATTGAGCATTTTTAATTTATTTCTAAATTTTATTACTTAAAGTCATTCGATTTAACTGAACTTTATTTATTTATTTATTTTTTAAATTTGTTTAAGGTCTTTTTCGGCATCTAAAGTCATTTAGACCCCATCCCTATTTATTTCAAATGATTTGGAGTCAATTCAAATGAAATAAATTTTTATCGTTTGGGACGGGAAGCGAACCCGAAACCCTAAGCACGAGAAGCTAATGTCTTCTCTCTGTAAAGGTTACGGGCAAATGAAAATTTTAAAATTAAAAAAAATTTTTTGCGATAAACTTATAGAAACATGGAGTTAGCAAGGATTTGTAAATTCATTTGAAAATAATGAGCCATTTCCCCAAGGGTGATCTATTAGACCCAAATAACTGAATGCAGTTCTGTTGGGGATGGAGTGGAGATAGGCGATAATGCCCAAGGGCCACCAGTGAATGAGTGAGATAGTATGTTGGGGTTGGTGCATTCCGACAGATTCTCGGTTCGAATCCCGCAGTACTCCACATTTTTCGGCTGTTTGTGTTTATTAATTAATTAATTAAATGTTTTAAAAATTAAATTATTTCTTTTACTTCGTAATCTCGGGCATCTGTTAGGCCAATTCCTAAAATGGTTGGTCCAATACATATTCTCAGCTGTGATCCATATTTCTTGACATTTTCCTCCATTGCTTTTATTATTCCTGTAAAATAGGAGAGTGCTCTGTTGAGAAGAGTGCAGCATCACATTAACTCCTATATCCTACCGCAGGGTGGTTCTCATTTATAAAATTTAAATTAGCGTAGAGAGGCAGACAGACAGGATAGCTTATTTCTAGCCTATTAATTATAAAATTTCATGCTGGCATTGGAAAAAAAAGCAAAATGCAATCGCACCTGTCGTTGATCGTTCCAATTGGATGAGATTTCCTAGAAAAGGAGCAGTTGGTGGTCCTGGGACTTTTCTTAAGGGATATTTCAGCCATTCCATTTCTAGAATTAGCCCTAAAATCAAAACTAAACTCACTAAAAACAATAAAATCATCTTGATTTGATTGAATCAAATATTTCTGAAATTTTCAAAACTTTTCTCTTTATATAGGAGACCCCTCTCTACATACGTAAGAAAGAAGAAGAAAAAATAAAGATCTTGATCTTATCAGAGAATGTATGAATCATTTTTCTATTTTGTAACAATATTTATTATTTTTGTTTTTTGATAAATAACAAAAAAAAAATTAACAAAATATACGATTATGAAAATCAAATAAGAATGTTTATTATAGTTTACTCTGAATAACAAGTTAAAAAAAAAGCATTTTTTGTTTATGATAGTTTTTATGCCCCTGAGTCGTAGCACAATGCTAGATAGTAGCGGAAGCGGATTTCGAAATAAGGAGCGAATTTTCAAAGACATTTTTTTTGAAAATATGTCATAATTAGAGAGCGGAAAAAAGTCTTTCGATTTTTGTCAATTTTGAGACTTTTCTTAGATATCTGCACTGAACTCACAAAAAGAAATGCTTTTTGAGATTTTCAAAACGACTTTTGCGACTTTTTTGGCTGTCAGAGACTTGTTTTGAAAAAATCGAGGTTTATGACCGACTTTTTTCAAATTTTTTATTATAAAATGCTTTTTTTTTAATTTTGCACTTTTGGCTACTGAGGCCATTTAAGTAGTGTTTTTTTTAAATTTATTTTTGGTCTTTTTCGCCATCTGAGACCATTTAGACCCTGCCCTTATTTCTTTCAATCTAGCCCTGAGCCACAGGTCTGTTTATAAATTTTACATCTTTTTTTTCTAGTCTTACGACTTGTTAGGCCATAGAGACTTTAACGATACAAAATTATTTATATACGGTATATTAGGGGGGGGTCCAGGCACATTTATATATAAATATATATTTAGTATCTAAATGATCTAAATAAATATTAGGAACGGACCGAAGTTTTGGTTTAGGCCAAAAACCAGTCGGACTGACAGAAACCTCTGAGTTATAAAAAATAGGATGAGACTCGTATACTAAAAATTGAAAAAAAAAGTCAAATGATTTTTGCAACAGGAAAAAATGGAGTGATTGAGTCACGCTCTAGCGGCTGACTGACTTGCGGTCCCTGTGTGTGGTATGTGCCTATCAGGGCTCTGATTGGCCAGAATAAAAAGAAGTTGAGTCAAAGAGGGAAATTTAAAACCTTATTAAAATTTTGCTCGCCGTCGGTAGAACTCTGCCATATTTTGGTTATCGAGAGATAAGCTCTCAATTTCTTTTACTTTCTCATATTATTAATTGTTAGAATTGACGGCGACTTTTTTTGCCAAAAACAGGCATTTTACCGACTATCTGGCTAAAAAAGAATAAACTTTTAAGGCGACTTTTTTCCGAAAATAAGAGACTTTTTTTCCGCTCTCTAGTTATAATAACGAGTTTTTATATTCAGTTGGAATGAAGTTGATGAAGTGATTTGAATAAAACGTTGGCATAACTTTCATATCTTTTATTTTATTAATTAAATGCTTTTATTTAACTTACTCTTTCAAGGTCACCAACTTTGAGTCTTTGTTTAGGACACTTCCCGATGAGCTAGAGGTGTGAAATTTAATACTTAGGGGTCATTTTTGATGACACCACTATATGGTGGTTTTGATCAAAATAGACCAAACTAATGTGGTACTTTATTTGAAACCCTTCGCGAATTAATGTAATTTCAAAAGACCTCCCGATGAGCTTGAGGTGTGAAATTTGATATTTAAGGGTCATTTTTTATGATAATAAATAATTTTTCAATTGAACCAAATCAAAATAGGCCAAACTAATGTTCTTTATTTAAAGCTCTACGCTAATTAAACAATTTTAGAAAATTTCCCGATGTTATTTAAAAGCCTCTAATTTTGAAAGTTAATTATAAAAAATCACACGAAAAAAAGACTAAAAAGCTTAAAATAAAAATAAAATTAAAAAAAAGATTTAAAAAAAATGCTTTTATTTAAATTGAACTAAAAAGAGAGAAATAATTTAATTGTTCTTGTTAAAATTTTTTAATATTTATGACTTAAAATAAAAGCGTGGGGCGCGAGCCTCGGAATCACTTCGAAGCGCCCCACGCTTTTATTTTAAGTCATAAATATTAAAATTTTTTAACAAGATCAATTAAATTATTTCTCTCTTTTTAGTTCAATTTAAATAAAAGCATTTTTTTTTAAATTTTGTTTTTTATTTTATTTTTTTTCGTATTTTTAGTTTTGTAGAATAGAAATGTTCTTTCTGGTTGTATGCCACCTTTCCCTTTGTATCTCACCATAATCAACAAAGTCCAATTCAACATATTCACGGAACACAAGAGAGGCATCTTCCCAGCATCCCAATGCTGTTCAGATCACGACTAACAGAACAAATCAATTTCATTCTTCCTTTGTCCCCATGACCTCCCGTGATTGGAACAAGCTCCCTGCGTCTATCTTCCCCAAAACCTACAATCTTCAGACTTTCAAGTCTAACCTCAACAGGCATCTTCTCAGTTCCCGCAGTTGAGTTTCCCCTTTATGCTTCTCCTTTTGTTTTTATTTTCTTCCTGGCTGCATGTGACTATTGGTCATTATAGGTCTTCGGACCTTATGCACCCATTCCAAAAAAAAAAAAAAAAAAAAAAAGTCAAGGCCTACCTTGTATCCGCCTTTGCAGTAATATAATGACTACCCCCCCCCGGTAAAGGGGTAATTCTTCTTTTTATTTTTAATATAAAATTTTAAAAATTAATAGACTACTTAAAAATTTGATTTGTATCCTATATTATAATATATTCTGGTAAACAAGTACAGAATGCAACTTTAAATTACTGAAAGTGAGAGAAATTGTGTGCTGTGCGATCAGTCACACCAGATTGTCCCCCCAAAATACTTCTCTGGAGCCGCCCTTGTATTACTGTAGCATAGGCTGCAGTTACTTGGCTTACAACGCCTCAAAAAAATACATATCGACGTTGTGAGTAGTCGATGTTCTCGGGACATTTTCAGAATTTAATTTGTATCTTATCTTGAAAGTTATTTTTTAAATTTTCTCCATCGTTGCAAAATCAACCCGTTCAACGAAAACGCGAGAATCAGAATTTTTTTGTATTATATCTTGAAATTTTTGTAGAAATAATGTTTTCCGATATTGGATCTTTTACGACATCAAAGGGGGACATTTCGACGTCACCAAGTTGCTTAAGAGGTCATCACTGGCACTTGGATCTGACGTGTCTGTGGGAGGAGTTTGGATGTTATGCATCCACTTCCTTTATCTGGTGTGATTGGTCGCACAGCACACAACCTTCTCTTACTCGTACTTTTAATAATTGAAAGTTTTGTTCTGTGCTCGTCACGCCAGATTTTTTTGTCAACATATTTAAGAGAAAAACTAGAATATACAGTACATTTTAAAGAACACCTAAAAAATAATTGAAAAGAAACGCTAAATTTTCAGCAAATTATTATTAATTTAAGGTTTTCATACAATGCTCAAATAGACAGTAAGCCAGTCAATATATCGTTTTAAAATAGCAAATTTTCGAGATGAGTTTTCCTGACTCGAACCAGGACCTTGCCATCTAGTAAACCCGATAATTTGATGACTGCCGAGGGACAGGGGCGTTTATATAATTTTTTTCGGAGGGGGGAGGCCCGGACCCCCTCAGCCCCCCTCCCCCCTTATATACACCCCTGCCGAACGAGCATTATGGTGACTTTCAAGTGTGCTAATTGTAAGCTACCTGGCGAAAGATTTAATAAACATTTGATGAAAATTTAGTGTTTCTTTTCAAGTGAACCAGCAACACCAAATGGCTTAAATAAAAATGCCCGGACCATCATTAGATATTATCATAAAATAACAGTTATAGTCAAAGTCTTATATGGGACTAAGTTGACGAAAAGACTGAGCGAATGTGTGTGTGAGTGTGAGTGGGAAAAATGTGACTGTTTAAAAAAAAAAACTTCATTAACATCACTTAAGGAGCATATAAGAAATAATTGATTTTTGAATTTTAATCAAAATCGTTAGAGCAAATTTTGAGAAAATGAAAAAAAAAAAAAAAAAGAAAAGGTACATCAGTAAAGTTCTAGTTAGGGTCCGACCGAAACAAGATTTTCAGCCGAAACCGCAACTGGTATTTCCTATAAAAAAATATATATATTTTTTTTTTGAATTTTGTTTTCAATGATACTATGTACTACTTATTTATAAAATTGTGGAGGCGCATATGGCCTTAGATGCTGGGGCGCCATTAAACGTCCAATAAATAAAATAAAAAATATTTTGAAACTTTTTTCCCCTCCGTGAAAATCATTTTACTGTTGTGAAGCTAAAAGAACAGAGAGAGAGAGAGATACAAAATTTGATATTTGGAACACAAATTACCTTTTTTTTAGGGAGACAAAAATTTTTTCTCCATCAAGTGCAAATCATTTGACCTTTCTTTTCTAAGTCTCAAGTTTCGGCTACTGTTTGGCCGAAACTACGGCCGAAACCATGATTTTTGGCCGAAACTGGCCGAAACCGTAACCGAAACCGAATATTCGGTCGGTTCCTAGTACTAGTACTCTTTAGCCGATTTGGTTTAAAAACTAACTTATTTTCTGTCTAACTTAAATATAAATTTTCAACCTCGTAGTTCAATTTCTTCTTGCTTAAAATTGAACACACAAAGACACTCAGTGGTCTGGTCACTAGATTCGAGGCGAGTCATACAGAATTCCGCCTGCGGTGATTTTGTATGCAACCTGTAGTGCATGTTTTTGCATTGCTGAATTTAAACAGTTCGAATTTATTACTTTCTTTTTACTTTCTCTTACCTATGTATATATGTAATATATATATAGAGAGAAAGTATTGGATTCATGTCAAAAATTCGATGTCGAGATTTTGATGGATCTTCACGTTTTGAGGTCCCCTGAATCCAAAAAAGTGGTTTTCGCGACATGGTCTGTCTGTGGGTGGGTGGGTGGGTGGGTGGGTGTGTGGGTGGGTGTGTGGGTGTGTGGGTGGGTGTGTGTTCAATTTTAAGCATGAAGGAATTGAGCTACGAGGTTGAAATTTTATATTTAAGTTAAACACCCCCGGAACCGGAAAAATAAGCTTTTAATCAAAATCGGCCAAAGAGTACTAGTACTTTACTGATGTACTTTTTCAGTTTTTTTCGATTTTCTCAAAATTTGCTCCAACGATTTTTTTAAATTCAAAAATCAATTATTTTTTAGATGCTCTTTAAAATGTATATTCTCATTTTGCGATTGAAATCTTCTGAAGACCACTTTACTCTTGTGTTTCATAGGAAAGATAGGAAAAATGGTTGCCATGGTAACAAAATATAAATATTTTCCCATACTTATAAATTTTACATCTGAATTCAAATGTACCGTACTGTCGGGAACTAAATATATTTCGACACGAAAAATCTGGTGTGACAAGCACAGAACACAACTTTCGATTACCGAAGGTAAGAGAAAGTTGTGTGCTGTGCGCCAGTCCACCAGATTTTTTATTTCTGCTAAATTGATTTTGCAGTTAGAAAAAGAATAATCTATAAATATTAAAAATTTTTCTGTAAGCCAAGTATGTTAAATATTTCTCTTACCTATATATGTATATATATAGAGAGAAAGTATTGCATTCATGTCAAAAATTCGTTGCCGAGATTTTGATGGAAATACATGTTTTGAGGTCCACTGAGTCCAAAAAAGTAAGTCCCGCAAGATGCTCTGTCTGTGTCTGTCTCGGCCGAAAAGACAGCGTCATGGTGGTGTTTTGAATTATATGTTTCCCGGCATCACTCATTAATCTTCAAAGAGTATTAATACTTTACTCAGGCAGTCCGATAATTTTATTTAAGCCATTTGGATACCAAATGGCTTAAATAAGAATGCTTGGAACCCAAATATATATAATTATTAAAATATTAGTATCGTTTAAGTCTTAAATGGCCTGAGTTGCCGAGAAGACTGCATGTATGTGAGTGTAAATGGGAAAAAAAAGTGTGAATGTTTTAAGTAAAAAAAAAAATACTTTACTGATGTACTTTTTCAGTTTTTTTGATTTTCTCAAAATTGGCTCTAACGATTTTGATTGAAATTCATAAATCAATTATTTTTTCTCATTTTACTCTCAAAATTGTTTGAAGACCACTTTACTTTTTTTTTTTTTTTACTTCAAAGTAAAGATAGAAGTCATGGTAACAAATTATACATATTTTTTATAATTCTAAATTTTTCTTATTCTAATATATTGGCAGAAACTAAAAATACAGTACACAAAACAATCTGGTGTCACCAGGAGGACAGAACACAACTTTCAATTACCAAAGATTGTGTGCTGCAAGGGCGGTCCTAGCCTTACATTTTGGGGGGGGGGTCACTGTTTTTTTTTTTTTTTTTTTTTTTTTTTTTTATAGTAGAAATAAATGGGCCTGGACCCCAATAAATATATATTAATCAAATATGAGTATCGTTTAAGTCTTAAATGGCCTAAGTTGCCGAAAAGATTGTGTGAATGGGAGAGTGAGTGGGAAAAAAGTGTATGTTAAAAAAAAAAGATTTTGGGGGGGTCACGACCCCCTTGACCCCCCTCTGGGACCGCCCTTGGTGTGCTGCGCGACCAGAAACACCAGATTTTTTGATTTGCGTGGAAACGAAGCCACGTGCTCTCCTTCTCCTTGACAGTTAAACATTGATTTCGATTATTTTAATGACCACATCACACGAGTTTATCTCCTTAAAGATAAATAAACATACGTCTTAAAAAAAAATATATATAAAAATAATCTTTATTTCTATTTGCATTAATTCGTTCTGTAATCAATTAAAAGAATGAATCATTTAAGATGAAAAGGTCAAGAGTTTTGTTTTATTTAAAAATAAATTATATAATTTGTATTTATTTATTTATTTTTTTTTTTCAATCAATTCAGTTTTTTACTGTAATCTAAAATTTTGTCTATTTGTAAAATGATGACACATGTATAGGCCTATAAGTAGACATTTTAAATTTTATATTGAGATTTTTGGATTCTTACATTGTTAGATTTTTTCGATATTTATTTATTTATTTATTATATAGAGATTTTGCATTAAGGAATTGCTGTACTCTGGAGGATTAGTATTGTAATTCGGGCATGGTTCTGTATTACACCGAATAGCTACCAAAAAGGGAATCTATCCAAAAAGAGAAAAATAAGAAAATTGTTCACTCATAACTGGCAAGTTCGAATTTGTATCAAGAACTTTTGTTTTATATTAAAAAAGATATCTAACTTGAACATAAAATTTCAACCTCGAGGCTCATTTATTTTTGCAATATTTTGAGCACACAGACAGCAGTGACGTAGCGAGAGGGGGGGGGGCAAGGGGTCATCATGCCCCGGGCGCTACTCATAAAGGTGCGCCAAATGGTCCGCAAAACAAAAAATTGCTGTAAATTTTATTTTTATTATAATTGATTTCTGGAAAATATATTTTAAATTTAGTGCCAGTGTAATATAATAATTTTGTACATACGAAGGTTCCGAGATTATAAAAGTGATACAATATCAGCAATATGTGTAAATAAACATAGTAGTGCAACAAATAATAATAATAATAACAACAACAACAATACTATAATAAATGTATACACTCCAGCAATAAGCTCCAGAGGGATAAAACTGATAAGCAAACTATACAATATCAACAGCTTCGCCGGGCAATAAGTTATAAATTTCAAGCAGTAACAAAAAGAATATATATACTATAGAGTAGCAACAACAATGCAATTATATAAATAGGCTCGAAGCAATAACAAAGACAAATAGACTATATAATAACAATAACAATGTATATAACAAACTCCAAAGCAATAACTTACAATAAACTCAAAAGCAATAACATATAATAAACTCAAAAACAATAACACAGACAAACAATAATAATATCAACAATATGTATAAATAAACATTATAGTGTAATAAATAATAGACTCTAAAGCATCAACAAGGGTAAATAAGTTAAATAAATTATAAAATAACAAAAGCAATGTCTCCCTAATAAATGGCGTGTTAAGGGTGCGTACACATATAGTATAGTTTGCTTATCAGTTTTATCCCTCTGGAGCTTATTGCTGGAGTGTATACATTTATTATAGTATTGTTGTTGTTGTTATTATTATTATTATTTGTTGCACTACTATGTTTATTTACACATATTGCTGATATTGTATCACTTTTATAATCTCGGAACCTTCGTATGTACATCCATTTAATTAATTTTGTACTTAAACGAATAAATAAATAAAAAAATAAAAAAAATAATTTTGTATATTTTACATATGATCAGGGGCCCCGGAACGAATTTGAATCAGGGGGGGGGGGGGGCAAAAATTTTTTTTTTAGAAAATTAAAAAAAATTTTATATGTTCAAATGGTATAAAACAAAAACAAATCAACTATAAAACTTTAAAAATCTTAAATAAAATCACAATTTTAATAAAATTAAAATTTTAAAAAATTTGCTAGTGATTTTATCAAAGATTTTTGGAAAAAATTTGTAAAAAAAATGAATTTCTTACTCTTTTAATTTTTTTTAATTTAGAAGATTTTATTTTTCAAAAGTAAAAATATATCATTTTTAAAAATAAATGAAATAAAGAAGACATTTTGCCCCCCCTGTCCCCCCTAAAGGATGCCAGGGGGGGCAATGTACCCTTGCCCCCCCAGTTCCGGCGCCTATGCATATAATATTATATGGTTTTCGAATGGGGGGGGGGCGCTAAAAAGGCATTGTGCCCCGGGCGCGAGTTAAGCTCGCTACGCCACTGACAGACAATTTTGCGGGGTCCACTTTTTTTGGACTCAGAGGATATCAAAACATTTATTTCCATCAAAATCTCGAAATGAATGAAATACTTTCTCCCTATTTAATTACATATAGATAAGAGAAAATACAAACTTGAGGTTCGAATGTTCTAGCCACTAGATTTGAGGCGAGTCATACAGAATTCCGCCTGCGCTGATATTGTATGCCACCCGCAGCGCATGTTTTTGCATTGCTGAATTTAAACAATTCGAATTTAAATTTTTATTTCTGTTAAATTGATTTTGCAGTTCTTTTAAACAGGTGTGATCTCATTCCTGGTTACTAAGTAGCCTATTTTTTGAATGTTTTTAAATGGGGCTCATTCTTTTGATTTCTTTGGCAAAATAATTTTTTATCAGATGAATAAACACATTTTGCCATCAATTCAATGGCCTTCTTTTTTTTCTTTAGGATATAATCGCCGAATATTAAAAAATTTCCTCTTACATACGTCTGTCATGATGTTTATTTTTATCCAAATTTTTTTTTAAATCCCGTTATACGTCATTTTAATTAATTATTATCAGAATTTTTTTTTTTCTAGAGATTAACATCAAGGCATGCTTATTCTTTTTATTAGTAGGCTTAATATATTCCAGAAATAAACGAACTTGACAAAGAGATTGCGGAATTAAAAGAATTAGCCTCGCTTGTTGATTAAGAAATATTTCCATCTGAAAATCTTATTTTCGGCCAATGCAGTGTGTTTATTAAACATACGGCAAATATGCAAGGGGTTATTCGCTGGAATATTTTGACCTCTGATGATTTTTGTACTATATTTAGAAGGTACAGAACGAACAAAAGAGCTCGCTAGTCGATGAGGAGAAATCACCATTTCCCACCATCACGGAGTTTTTCTTACAATTAATAATAATAAAAATTAATTAATTAAAAAAAAAAATCTGGTGTGACTGGCACACAACACACAACTTTCTCTTACTTTCGGTAACACTAGTCGACAAGGTTTTTTTCACAAGAAATCTGATTAATGAACCTGGTGCATTTTTTCATTCTGAATTCAAATATGTAGTTAGAATTTTTCCATCAGGCACAGTTTTAGAGATATAGAGAAAAATAGATTTCAATAGAAAATGTGCTCTAAAACGGCTTTTATGTAGAATGTTCAAATTATTTTTAACGCCGCACCCCGTCAAATTATGCAGATAGTTAGAATACATATAAATTTTAAGTTTCATTCCAATCGGAGGTCATTAAGACGTGCCGCAAACGGCTTAAAGTTTAGGAAAATCGAAATTTTCAAGATTTTTTTGCTTTGGTCACCCCTAATACAATTTTAGATATCCCTGAATGCAAAAAACATATATGTTCGATATTCTATAGTTCTTTGGCTTTCTAAAAATCACTCATTCGTAAAAATCTGTTAATTATTAACGAAATTATGTACAAAAACGTGAGCAAAGAAAAAACACAAGTACACTCACTGGTCGAAAAAAATGGACTTCAATCGAATTAAAAAGCGAACCCTATCCACGAGAAGCTAGTTTATCCTCTCTGAGCATCGGGTCACGGGCCCTAACTTTATTATATATTATTAAAAAAAAATATTTTTTGAATCTCATATCTTTCTTTATACTTCTAAAAGAACAAGAGGTCCATTTTTTTCGTCCAGTGAGTTTATAAAGAAAGATATGAGATTCAAAAATATTTTTTTTTTATTTATTATCAGTCACTTAGTAGTTTTTAGCTAAAGATTTTAAAAAAGAATTTTTTTTTAATAATTTACTGTATTATCAAAACCAAAACAAAATTATCTAAAATATTAATTAAAGAAGAGCAAAGTCTATGCGATTATAAAATTTATATTTAAAACCTCAATGTATGAATCAAACTTTATTTGTGTTCATTCTGTTCAAGATGATGTTATGGATTTTAGGGGGTTTAATTGTAATTTTAGGGCTAATTCTAGAAATGCAATGGCTCAAATATCCTTTAAGGAAAGTTCCAGGACCACCAACTGTTCCTTTTCTAGGAAATATTATCCAATTGGAACGATCAACTACAGGTGAGCATATGCGTTGTGCATGTGTGGAAACCTAAAAAAAAAAAAAAAACTTTTAGCATTTCTTTGCAGTCTATATTATTATAATTTAAACCTAAAGTAGTGAGACAACCCCAGGTTACAATCCGTGCCACAAGTGAAAACAAGCCGCATGTCCTGTCATTGTATTTATTTTTAAAAGCTGATTATAACGCCCTTTTTTTCAGGATTAATTGAGTCACAAGATAAACTCATTAAGCAATATGGATGCCAAACTAGATTTTGTTTAGGTCCAACAATTTTAAGCATAAATCTATCAGATGCACGAGATTTTGAGGTAATTGCTTATAGATTCAATTTTTAAATATAGCAATAAGAGGCTAAAGGAGCAGCCAGGTAGTTAGCCTGCACGAAAGGTTTTAATGAAATATATTCTCGAATTGATCTGTGCATGATGACGAAATATTATATATAGATTTAATCCAAATATTTATTTTCCAGATAATAATGAATAGTAAAAAAACGCACACGAAAGGAATGCTTTATGATTATCTTAAACCTTGGCTTGGAGAAGGACTTTTAACAAGCAAATGTAAATTTTTTACTTTTTATAACTTTCATATAGTACACTCATTCCAGAACATAAAACATACTTCTAAATTACAATTTGAAAGAATATACATCTTTTGAGTGTCGACATAGAAATATGCTGACACCCAAAAAGTGGAACAAAATTCCTCCTCAAAATTCACAGATGAACTTTTTTAAAAGTATCATTTCAAAATTTTCTTGCCGTTTATCTTAACTCATCAGGCTTCATTTAAATTGGCTGAGAAAAGATGAAGAGTCATTATAAGACTAAGCGTATTTGAATCTCTTTCGTTCGTAGGGGTGTGTATTGCACTTTTGAATCTCTTTTTAATTGGTAATGGTATGCCGAAAAAAGAGAAAGAAAGAGAGACACAAAATTTGAAATTTGAAATTCAAAATTCTATTTTAAATTAGATTCGAAAAGCAAAATTTGCTATCTGGCTAGATCAAGAAACACATGCAAAGATTCCACAGAAAAGTGCAAATCTAGCGTCAATTTTTGCATGTGTATCACTGTTCCCACGAGAATGGGGGATTATGGTCTTGAAAAATGATATAAACGGCCATCCCCCCCTCCTCAGTGACGGTCGAACATTTAAAAATAAAGAAGAGGAAAAAGCATCCTCTATTCTTTAAAATCCCGACAACTCCTTGGAAGCTGGCAACTCGCAACAATTGTTAAGAAAATGTCCAGATTTCAATTCAAATTTTGCATCTGATACAAAAGTTTATCTGTAGAAATGTGATATGAAATTGACTATCTCTAATAGCTTCAAGCTAAAGAGGTAAAATAAAGAGTTATTTTCTTTCTTCGATAGTTCGTAGGTGTCTATTCCAATGGAGAGGAGGGGCAGAAGTAGAAATCAATTAAGGTTTTATTTCTCCTTCTGGTTGTCTACCCACCTGATTGGAATAAATAAATTTAAACAAATCCAATATAAATTTACTAAATATTAGTCAGCATCAAGATATAGGAAATATATAGGAGTAGGATATATAGGAATTTTTCATTCTAAACTTGTCCTTTTATAATTCTAAATCAATCATATATTACAGATGATCATTGGCAAAAACATCGGAAACTTCTCACTCCAGCCTTTCATTTTAGTATTCTGGAGAAATTTATTCCAAAATTCGCCAGTAATAGTGAAATTTTGGCAAATAAATTCCAGAATCATGTTGGCAAAGGACCAATTGAAGTTGGTGAGATTCTCACACTTTGCACTCTTGACGTCATGATGGGTAAGTAGAGAGCTCTAATTGAGTAAGAGATATTAGCTTTAGCTGTATAAAATTCAAAATCTTTCCAATTCATTTAATAGTTTTTAAATAAAAATATTTATTTTAATAAGAAGCCTAATCCTTATATAAAATCAAACATTCAGTACAAGAATTAGTTTGCCACTACTAAAAAATATCCCTCAGTTGTGATTCTTGACCCTCAATACAAAGCACGCCTATCCTCTATTCCATTGATTTTTACTTTCTCTTACCTATGTATATATGTAATATATATATAGAGAGAAAGTATTGGATTCATGTCAAAAATTCGATGTCGAGATTTTGATAGATCTTCACGTTTTGAGGTCCCCTGAATCCAAAAAAGTGGTTTTCGCGACATGGTCTGTCTGTGGGTGGGTGGGTGTGTCTGTGTTCAATTTTAAGCATGAAGGAATTGAGCTATGAGGCTGAAATTTTATATTTAAGTTAAACATCCTCCTGGACCGGAAAAATAAGCTTTTAATCAAAATCGGCCAAAGAGTACTAGTACTTTACTGATGTACTTTTTCAGTTTTTTTCGATTTTCTCAAAATTTGCTCCAACGATTTTTTTTAAATTCAAAAATCAATTATTTTTTAGATTCTCTATAAAATGTATATTCTCATTTTGTGATTGAAATCTTCTGAAGACCACTTTACTCTTGTACTCCATAGAAAAGATAGGAGAAATGGTTGCCATGGTATCAAAATATAAATATTTTCCCATACTTATAAATTTTACATCTTGAATTCAATTGTACCCTACTGTCGAAAACAGTGGCGGCGCGTCCACTAGGCAAACTAGGCGGCCGCCTAGGGCGGCAACCTGGGGAGGGCGGCAAAAAGGGAAAAATTTAAAAAAATTGGGGCCGCCCCCTCCCCAAAGCCTTCGCCAAAACAAAAAAATACCTATTGATTTCCCTAATGAAAAAATAATTCTAGAAATTTTAGATAAAATATAAGAAAAAATTTTTGTTTTTTTTTTTTTAATATAATTTTTTTATTAACTCTTATAAATTCTAAAATCTAAAAAAAAAATCTGGTGTGACTGGCGCACAGCACACAACTTTCTCTTACCTTCGGTAATCGAAAGTTGTGTACTGTGCTTGTCTCACCAGATTTTTTGTGTCGACATGTATTTAGTTTCCGACAGTACGGTACATTCGATTTTCAAGATGTAAAATTTATAAGTATGGCAAAATATTTATATTTTGTTACCATAGCAACCATAGGAGAAATTCCTATCTTTTCTATGGAGTACAAGAGTAAAGTGGTCTTCAGAAGATTTCAATCACAAAATGAGAATATACATTTTATAGAGAATCTAAAAAATAATTGATTTTTGAATTTAAAAAAAAATCGTTGGAGCAAATTTTGAGAAAATCGAAAAAAACTGAAAAAGTGCATCAGTAAAGTACTAGTACTCTTTGGCTGATTTTGTTCAAAAGCTTCGTGTCACGTCCCATGGGGGTGCCTAACTTAAATATAAAATTTCAACTTCCTAGCTCTTTTTGTTCTTGAGATATTTTGTTCACAGACACACAGACACACACACACACGACAGACAGACAGACAGACCATGTCGCGAAAACCACTTTTTTGGATTCAGGGGACCTCAAAACGTGAAGATCCATCAAAATCTCGACATCGAATTTTTTGACATGAAACCAATACTTTCTCTCTCTATATATTAACATATATATAGAGGTACGAGAAAGTGAAAAAAAAACATAAATAATGGAAAAAAATCTTTAATATTTACGAATTTTGTATTGAAATTATTTTTTATTTCAAGAAAAAAAAAAAAAATAAACATATTAATAAATTTAAATTCAATTACAAAATATTTATTAATAAATAAAATACATTTATTTATTCTAGTTTTCACACTCAAGAAATATATTTTGAAGGTGTAAGTGAAGATGTAGGTATCTTTTTAAATTTCTACAATGTGTAGTAAACTTCTACATATATATAAACAAAATATATATTTATATATATTTACATATATATATATAAACAAAAAAAAATGAGTAAAAAGTGGTGATTTCGGGTAAGGGGTTCAATTGAGGAGGAAAATGGAAACAAAAAATCTAATTTTTTTTTTTTTTTTTTGTTTGGGGGGGTGCAAAAAAAACATCTTGCCTAGGGCGGCAGAATAGCTTGCGCCGGCCCTGGTCGAAAACTAAATACATGTCGACACAAAAAATCTGGTGTGACAAGCACAGTACACAACTTTCGATTACCGAAGGTAAGAGAAAGTTGTGTGCTGTGCGCCAGTCACACCAGATTTTTTCTTTTTCTGTAGATGATGATTCCACTGAAAGAGCGGATGTTGCACGCTCTCCTCAAAAATTACCTTTCTTCTCCTTAAATCGTCGCCATCTTGTGAATTAGTCCAGCAGTAATAGCAAATGAGAAATGCCGAGTGGCAGAAAAGAGGCCTTAACCTTCCATCTCTTCGAGATGCAGGGAATCTGCTGAAGAGGCTTTTGGAAAGGCTGAAGGCTGCATTTTCTAACCTTTTCAGTTTTATACTGAAGAGAAGATGTCTTTAATTTTGTAACAGACCAAATTTTTAATGTTGACTATTTTTTTCCAGATTCCGTTATGGGTGTTAATTTTAACATTCAAAAATTTCATGATTCATCTTACTTACATAATATTAGAAGGTGAGTTTATGCAAGAGCCCTTGGATCATAGACGTAGCCAGAAATTTTTGATCGGGGAGGGGGAATTCAAGAAAATTTTTTCAAACATTTGAAAAATTTTTAATGGAGATATCAGCCAAATTGGAATGATTTAGGTTCACTAAAACTCCCAGAATAAGTTTCGGCCTGAATTTATTTGGATTGGGAATTATTGTATAAATAAATTCAGGCCGAAGCGTCTTATTCTGGGAGTTTTATTGAACCTAGATCATTCCAAAATTTGACTGATATCTCCATTTCTCCATTATAATCACATCACAGCCACAACCTCAAAAAGCAAATTTAAGATTATTTTAGGGTATTTATAAATCATTTTGGTTTTTTTTTTTTTTTAGCTGGAGTAAATTATTATATTTTACTTTCTCTTACCCTATATGTATAATATAATTTGATAATTTGTATTATACAAAATAGCTAGTCCTGACTTCAGTGCCGGATTTACACAACTAGAGGCCTTAGGCCAAATTAACTGTGCGGCCCCCCTTCCTATTGATTTTAACGCTATTTCAGCCTTTAAAATGTGAAAAATATATTTTCTTTGAATATATAATTAAAAAAAAAAATACTGACATTTGCGGCCCCTCTAGCCTGCGGCCCTAGGCCGCGACCTAGTCTGCCTAGTGGTAAATCTGGCACTGCATGACTTGAATCCCATGGGGGGGGGGTTGAATCCCCAAAAGCCTATGTCTTGGTTGCTTTATTAAAATTTAATAATATATGGTATTAATTGTTTAGGCGTTGATTAGCCGAGATGATAAAGTAGTTAAGCTTTAAAGTTAAAGCAAAATCTTGTGAATTAGTCTCAATAATTTAATGCTATATATATTTTTCAATTAATTTTTTTTTTTTTCTAGACCAGTGGTTCCCAACCTGGGGGCGATCGCCCCCAAGGGGGCGATTTGGGTTTTCAGGGGGGCGATAAAAAGCGGGGGGCGATTGGGGGGGCGATGAGTATTCAAAGGGAGAAAATTATTAGTTTACTAAAATTTAAAAAAATAAAAATCAAAGAGAAAAATCTCCTATTTACAGGATGGTCAGGATAGAAGAGGATAAAATATTATCATAAAAATAAAATAGTCTGAAGATAATTCCAATCTAGAATTGAAACGTCACTTTTAGCTCACATCTTAAATTTCAATTAAAAAAATCATTTTCTTGAATTTTTTTCCTCAAGGCCTGGGCCCTTTAAGCTCAAATCAAGTTTGATCTTTTTCATGACTCAGGATAGCTAAAAACGCAGATTTCAGTGGCTAATTTTCAAAAATTTTCCATACCCCCAGATTCCCCCGGAAATCCTCGTCCAGCTGGCCTCGATAAATTGTTTAGGAAATTTTGAAAAAATTTTATAACTTTTATTTAAATAAATATTGTAAGCTATGTATAACTATTTCAAAAGTTGTGTCAAAAACTGTGTAAAAAAGTGTTGGCATGAAGGCATACTAAAAAAACTCAAGTTTTTTTTTTTTTTTTTTTTTGGAGGGGGGCCGTATTACTAAGTAGCCCCGGCCTGTCAGTCTGTCTGCGGCCCTGTATATAGGCCTACGGTAATAAAATTGTTTAAAATAATAAAACTGCTTTATTATTTACACTTTACTTCAAATTAAAATTAGGCATATAATGAAAATGTAAAGGGGGGGGCGATAGGTGTTAGTCAACCTCCAGAAAGGGGCGATGGGCCAAAAAGGTTGGGAACCACTGTTCTAGACAAACAGTTTCACTTATCTATCGGCTTTTGAATCCTTGGTTTTTAAGTAATTTTATTTACTCTCTAAGTTCATATGGAAGAGAATATAAAGAATCTCTAAAAGAATTACGTGCGTTTACAAATGGGGTATGTATCCTCTCTTTACTAGACTATATCTTGCTAAGGACCACCTTTAATTTATTTTATTCAATCCTGATATTAATGGCTTATATTAGGATTTGACATAAACCCTTGAATGAGCTCTTCCTTTAGTCATTACTTTCAGAACTGACATGTTGTAGTTATTGAGGAAATAACATTCAGAGAAGAATACTGAGGTGGGTTCCCGTTTCCATGCTCAGGAGAAGGCATCCTAAATAGAATTGGTTAATTTTTTGCCTGGAGGATGATTCTAGCCTGAATTATATATTCAATCTAGGATAAGAGTGCTCTCCTTATCTCCTTGGCTAATCGCCATGAGCTTAGTCTAGTTGATAACCTTGGAATGATTAAATATGTGTCTCTATTCAGGACGTGATGAAAAAGCAGCTAACAATAAAATAAAATATCAGTTTTCACAGTCGAGCGCTCATTAGATATGGTTATCTGGCGTAAAAGACACTAAAAGAGAAATACATTAATTTATCAGATCTTCAAAACCTTCAGCAGGAAGTTTTTGAAGAGCACCCTCTTAGCTGAAGACTGATGGTTGACGAATTGTATGGCATTTTGAACATTCACTTAATTTACGTGTAGAAAAATGTGAATCTGATAGGTACCAAACAATAAATAGGACAGATTCTGGCCAGGGCCTAGTTGATAAGTAGTTTTACTTGGATGAGCAAGAATGTGCCTCTAATCAACAAATTATATTGGGGTTTTCCAGAGGGGTCTGATCAAGGGTCGATTTTGGTATTCCGAATTGGTATGCCGATTCTAACCACCAAAAATAAACATTAGACTTTTTCAACAATTACGCACTGGTTAATTAATATCCAGTTACTAAGGTGCAAACCTTTTTTCTGGTTCTTTTAAAAATAATTAATCTATTAAATATGAAACTATTTCAATTTAATAAAGTAGAAGCCCTTCCCAAATTAACAAACGATTTTATTTTATTTTCTAGATAATTCAAAAAAAGAAAAAGCAGAGAATGGAAAAGATGGAAAGAAAAGAGAAAAACGAGGAAGAAGAAGAGGATATGTTTAAAAAAAAGAAGTTAGCTTTCTTAGATTTAATGTTGGATTATCACGAAATAGACCCGAGTTTTACAGAGAAAGACATTCGGGATGAAGCTGACACCTTTTTGTTTGAAGGCCATGATACAACTTCTTCAGCTCTTAGCTTCACGTTATACGAATTGTCCAGACATCCTGAAATCCAAGAGCAAATCGTCGAAGAATTGGATGCAATCTTCCAAGGATCTGATAGAAGTATCACCATTCAAGATCTCAAACAAATGAATTATATGGAAAGGACAATCAAAGAAGTCCTTCGATTGTATCCAAGTGTTCCTTTTATCATTAGAAGATGCGATGATGAAATCACTTTACATAGTAAGAAGGAATATTAATTAAATTTTCTCATATTATGCAGACTGACCTATTGGAACTACAGTATAAGTTGGATTTCCGGAATAATCACCACCAGGGCCGCAGACTGACTTGACGGGCCCCGGGGCTACATTATAATAATAATCTAATATAACGTATTTATTATTAAGAGTATCGTTTGGAGTCTATATGGCCTAAGATGCCGAAAAGACTTAAAAAAAAAGAAAAGAGAAACTTCAATTACACGAATTCGTATGCCAGGGAATCAATTTAAAATTATTTTACATCACTTGAAAACGAATTAGTATAAATAACAATTAATGTATCATTTGTCTTATAAATAATAAATAATAAATAATATAGGCTACATCATGGGCGTAGCCAGACATCTTGTTAAGGGGGGTCAACCCCTCGTTAGGGCGAGAAGGGGGATGTTTGCAATTAATATATACATAGATATATTAATTATTTATTTAAATAAAAAAAAATTAAATTAATATAGTGGATTGGGGGTTAAAAAAAATTCCAATGTGAAAAATATATATTTGTTTGTTTTTACTTTCTCTTACCTATGTATATATGTAATATATATATAGAGAGAAAGTATTGGATTCATGTCAAAAATTCGATGTCGAGATTTTGATGGATCTTCACGTTTTGAGGTCCCCTGAATCCAAAAAAGTGGTTTTCGCGACATGGTCTGTCTGTGTGTGTGTGTGTGGGTGTGTGTGTGTGTGTGTGTGTCTGTGTGTGTCTGTGAACAAAATATCTCAAGAACGAAAAGAGCTAGGAGGTTGAAATTTTATATTTAAATTAGGTACCCCCCTTGGACATGACACGAACCTTTTGAACAAAATCGACCAAAAAGTACTAGCACTTTACTGATTCACTTTTTCAGTTTTTTTCGATTTTCTCAAAATTTGCTCTAACGATTTTTTTTAAAATTCAAAAATCAATTATTTTTTAGATTCTCTATAAAATGTATATTCTCATTTTGTGATTGAAATCTTCTGAAGACCACTTTACTCGTGTACTCCATAGAAAAGATAGATAGGAGAAATGGTTGCCATGGTAACAAAATATAAATATTTTCCCATACTTATAAATTTTACATCTTGAATTCAATTGTACCCTACTGTCGGAAACTAAATACATGTCGACACAAAAAATCTGGTGTGACAAGCACAGTACACAACTTTCGATTACCGAAGGTAAGAGAAAGTTGTGTGCTGTGCGCCAGTCACACCAGATTTTTTTTTAATTTTTAGGACATGCCAGGGGGGGGGGGTAATGGCCCCCCTGCCTCCCCCCTGGCTACGCCCATGGGCTACATAATTTATATAAATTTATATGTCGGAAAGACTAAAAAAACGAGAACGAAAATATTTCATTTTTCTGCATCTGAACCTTGTTTGGTGGTATACATCTTAAAGGTTTAAACAAATTTTCAGATGGTGTTGTAATTCCAAAAAATGTTGAAATTGGATTACATATTAGGATCCTGCAGAGAAATCCAGTTTATTGGTCGGAACCAGAGAAATTCGATCCAGATCGATTCCTCCCTGAGAACTGCATGAAACGACATCCATATGCTTATGTTCCTTTCAGTGCTGGTCCAAGGAACTGCATAGGTAGGCAACACAACACTCAGGCCTCTTCAAAACGACATTCTCTTTTATTATTTATTTATATTTCAGGTCAAAAATTTGCTTGGCTGGAAATAAAAATGATCTTAGCGACCTTACTACGCAAATATCGTTTTGTAGACGCGAAACGTGAATTAGAAGTGGCCTATGAAGTAATTTTGAAATCTAATAACGGAATTCATGTTTGTGTGGAATCAAGGAACTCTTAGTACTGTTTATTTGGTTTTCTATAATTCTTTTAACATTTATAAATTTATTCTAAGTCTATTTTGCTTTTTTTTTTTTTTATTTTTCTTGACCCAAAATTTTTAAAATATATTTTTGTTTATACGTCTAGACGTCACTCCGGAACCCCTTAATGACTAAAACTCGATAATGTAAATGCAACTTTTTTAATAACACAGTATATCCTCGTATGTATATAAATAAATAACTGTTCTTAATATAGAAATATAGTCTTAATATGATACATCTCTAACATATTTGATGGTAGTTTTTATGATCCTTTATAGTTCTTCCATAGGCTTTCTCAGAGGCTCCAACACATCTAGAGACCTAATGAGATCTTTTCCAACAAAGATTGTTAGCCCCCATCCCTATTTATTTCAAATTATTAGTAGCCAATTCAAATGCAGCCAGATAGTTGGGAATAAAAAATTTCAAAACAATGGGCACATCTCATTCTCAACAATGGATTCAGTATACTTATAACAGCACATGTGCCAATAAGGAAGAAATGAAATTGTACTAGATTCAATCGTGGACTATCGATTATGACATAGATTCCTTTAAAGCAGTGTTTTTCTATTTTTGTGAATACGCGACCCCTTTACAGGTTGAAAAATTACGACTACCCCTTGGTTCATGGACAGACAAAAAGTTAGGAAGTTAGTAAGACTTACATTGTTAATAGAAAATCTTAGATTTAGCTACTGACGGCATGCTTAAAATAGAAATTCATTCGCAAAATGCTGACTTGTTTTGGTTGAAAAGAAAACAAGAATATCCAGAGCTGGCAAGGGAAGTTTTAAAATTATTAGTGCCATTCGCCACTTTCTATCTAAGTTCTCTTCAATGGTGGACACTAAAACTAAAAAGAGAAGTGAACTTAAGTTAGAAAATGATTTGATTGTTAATATTTCAAAAATTGTACCACGATTCGACAAATTTTTGAAAAACAACCCATCCTTCTCACGAAAATTGGGTTTTTATTGTATTAATACAATAGTATAGAACTTTGCCTTTTTCCTTTTGTCGGTGACCCCCCGAGTAAGGCTTCGCGACTCACACTTTGAAAAACACTCCTCTAAAAGGTCTGAAAAACCGCCAAGTTTTTTGAATTTCAAGATCTTAACTGTTATTATTCCGAGGATTTTTATGTAAAATTTCTAATACTTCCTTTAACTAATTAATTCCTTCCGGTTTATCGGTTTTAATTAAAATTATAAACAAAGAAGGGATCAGGCTTATTGCAAATCTAATTAAAAAAAATTGTATAAACGTTGATAAAAAAAAGGGTTTAAACTTTTTTTTTTGGAAATGTAGAAATTTTTCTAAATAAAAATAATTTTATTTTCGATAAATTTCTGACATCTTCTGCATTTGTATTGTGTATGTGTTAATGGCGTATGTTTCATTTAGCCAGCCGCTATAAGACATTCTCAATCAAGGAGAGAAAAACTGAAAAATGTCTCATTCTCACGCGTTTCAGGGGCTTTTAATGGGTTTTCTTCCACACTCATTTGGAAAAACTTTTAATATTCAAATTTCAAGGGATGGAGAAATGGAAACTGATAGATTTTTGCGAAAAATCTCCAACTTGTCAGCTAATTATCTAAGGCAGCTACAAATGTAAAACTTATGCTCTTTGTAAAATTAAAAAACATTCAATATCCTCACGTCATTGAAGATCTTCGAAATTCCTGCCAAATAAAAGGACATCAGGTATATTTGAATCTGCTGGTTTTCCTTTCTCCATTCCTCAAATTCATCGCATTTTTGCTTTTTTCAACAAATAGGCCTACAATGAATTTCTTCCTTTTATTAATTGCTTCAAGGTTTTTTGTTATTTTCAGATGACTAGTAGCTTTTAATTAAAGCTTTTATAAAAAAAAAATCTTATAATTGATTATCAAAACCAAAACAATATTATCTTTTTAAGAGCAAAGTCTCTGAGAGTATATATGGAGAAGTTATATTTAAAACTGCATTAATCAATCAAGCTTTAATTGTGTTCAATCATTTCAAGATGATTTTATGGATTTTACTGAGTTTAATTTTCATTTTAGGGCTAATTCTAGAAATGGAATGGCTCAAATATCCTTTAAGAAAAATTCCAGGACCACCAACTGTTCCTTTTCTTGGAAATCTTATTCAAGTGGAACGATCAACTAAAGGTGAGCATGTGTGCTGCGTATGTGTCAATTCAAAAAACACTATTAGCATTTCTTTATATATTATTTTAATTAATAATACCTAAGGTTAAAGGTTTTTATTATTTATTTGGTTTTTTTTAATATTGAACCTTGGGGCTGTGACGGATTAAAGGGGGAGAGGCGGAGGGGGCAACAGCCCCGAGAAAAAATTGAAAGTTTTAAAAACCAGTCATCTAAAGAAATTATGATTTTTGGTCTTATTATTTAAAAAATGTTCATCCCCCAGAGAGGCCCTCCTCTCCAAACAACCGGCCCCACTGGATTCGCATTCCGTCCCATGCGACAAAATGTTTTTAAAATTGAATTGGCTACCAATCAATTTAAATAAATAGAGACGGGATCTAAATGGCATTTGATGCCGAAAAAGATCTTGGCTGAATTGAAGATTAGGCTATGTCGACAATTTTTTTTTTTTATGATAAGGAACTTTGTCGGGTTTTTTTTCTCTCTTCAATCTTTTTATTAGCCTAAAATAGAGGTGGCAAAGCCAATTTGATCCAAATTTCTATAAAAATAACAAAAATCTAGAAGAAATACGAAGGGGACATTAAACAACTTGTAGGGGTCCCGACTTTGCTGGGTTCGGTCCGGTTAAGGCCTGTTTAGAAAAAAAAAAAAAAAATTTAAACAACTAGCAGTAGCGAATCCGGGTGGGGGCGAAGGGGGGCGCTCGCCTCCCCCCGCCCCAGACGCCCTTTGGCGCCCCTCACGCATCCGGCTTTCCTGTTTTTTACCTAAATATCCGGTTATTTTTCCCGGAATCTCCAGCTTTTTCCCAAAATCTCCGGCTTTTTTTTTTTTTTATTTCATAATAAATTCATTTTATATCTCAAATCCGGAGAAAAATTACAAAAAATAGCTCGAACGAGATTCGAATACTAAAAAAAAAGGTCGAACGAAAAACGCCCCAGTTGGGCTTCGCCCGCCCTCAAAGACTAGTTACGCCTCTGACAACTAGGGAATTTTCTCGGCTTCGGCTGGGTTAGTTTCAGTCCAAAACCATTCAGTTCGAAGCGATTGGATATTACTTAAAAAATAAAAATCCTTTTATCCAATCGCTTCAAACTGAATGGTTTTGGACTGAAACTAACCCAGCCGAAGGCCGACACTAGGGAACTTTCTCGGTTTACAACAAAAGACTGCACATGCAAAATATTTGATTAATAAATTGGCTTTTCCGCCTCCATTTTAGGCTATTAAAAAGAATGGAGAAAAAAAAACCGAAAAAGTTTTTTATTATAGAAAAAAAAGAAAAAAAAAAATGTTGACATAATGTTAAATCAAACCAAGACCTTAAATAAAAAAAAAAAAAAAAAAACCGCCCCCACCAACAAAATTGCATTAATCCGTCCCTGCATCGGGGTTTTGTGTAAGGCAAATAATAGTAATAATTAATCGAATTTTTTCCCTTTTTAACAGCTCTCTGGATTTCTAAGGCTTCTCTTGGAACTCTGGGCTCTCTCGAACAAATGTTTGGAAACATTTGAAGTTTCTTTTTTTAAGTCTGAAGGTACTACTAATATGTTATTTAGCTCTAGTTTCAATGGTTCTAATTAATAATGTGTATTTTTTTTTTTTTTTTTTTTTAATTTAAAAAGTTTGTCTATTAAACTTAAATGTGCATGCAACATGTGAAACATTTCAGAAAAAGGCGACACCTGACAACAAGCCACATACTAGTAGTACATGTCGCCTTTGCCATCATGGCATCTCTATTTATTTTTATAGAGCCCGTGTTAACGGTCTGTCTTTTTTTATAGGAGTAATTGAGGCACAAACTAGACTTATGAAGCAATATGGATGTCAAACTAGATTTGTTTTGGGACCAACAATTTTAACCATATCTCTATCAGATGCACGAGATTTAGAGGTAATTGCGTATATATTACAATATTTCTGATTAAGTTCAATTTTTGAATATACCGTAGCTTCTTCTTCCTCAGAAGGATTCATGCAGGTGAATGACACCTGATTATTTATAATGAAAGTTTTCTAACAAAATTGATGAGACCTGTAGAAATTACTTATACATAAGGACGTAATATTAATAATAGATTTGATTCAAATATTTATTTTCCAGATAATAATGAATAGTAGAAAAACGCACACGAAAGGAATGCTTTATGATTATCTTAAACCTTGGCTTGGAGAAGGACTTTTAACAAGCAAATGTAAATTTTTTACTTTTTATAACTTTCCTACCCACTCATTCAAGGGCTCAAATCTTCTATAAGAAAGTTCTTTCTTCGAAATCGATAGACTTTAAGGAATGTAATGTCGACATCCAGAGACCCCAATCATATGGCCATCACTAGATCCAAAATTTGAAAGTGAACCGAATTTCTCCAAAAAATCACAGATTTTTATGCTTAAGAAAATGTTCAGAATTCAAATTTTGCACCTGGTACAAAAGTTTTTCCATAAAATGTGAAATGAAATCGAGATATAGGAAAGTCGCATGAATTTTTCAATCTTTATCATCACTACTATCATACCCGCCGAAGGCGGGCTTTACCACTGGTCCTTTTATAATTCTACATCAATCATATATTACAGATGATCATTGGCAAAAACATCGGAAACTTCTCACTCCAGCCTTTCATTTTAGTATTCTGGAGAAATTTATTCCAAAATTCGTCAGTAATAGTGAAATTTTGGCAAATAAATTCCAGAATCATGTTGGCAAAGGACCAATTGAAGTTGGTGAGATTCTCACACTTTGCACTCTTGACGTTATGATGGGTAAGTAGATAGCTCTTCAAGAAATTTATTAACTCTAACTGTTTAATCAAAATCTTTCCAATTCATTTTATAGTTTTTAAATAAAAATATTTATTTTAATTAAGCCTAATCCTTATATAAAATCAAACACTCAGTACAAGAATTAATTTGCCAGTACTAAAAAATATCCCTAAGTTGTGATTCTTGACCCTCAATACAAAGCACGCCTATCCTCTATCCCATAGATTTTTTCTTTTTCTGTAGATGATGATTCCACTGGAAGAGCGGATGTTGCACGTTCTCCTAAAAAATTACCTCCTTTCTTCTCCTTACTTCGCCATTTTGTGAATTAGTCCAGGAGTAATAGCAAATGAGAAATGCTGAGTGACAGAAAAGAGGCCTTAACCTTCCATCTCTTCGAGATGCAGGGAATCTGCTGAAGAGGCTTTTGGAAAGGCTGAAGGCTGCATTTTCTAACCTTTTCAGTTTTGTAGTGGAGAGAAGATGTCTTGAATTTTGTAACAGACCAAATTTTTAATGTTGACTATTTTTTTTCCAGATTCCGTTATGGGTGTTAATTTTAACACTCAAAAATTTAATGATTCATCTTACTTACATAATATCAGAAGGTGAGTTTATGCAAGAGCCCTTGGATGCTTTATTAAAATTTGATAATATATGTTAGTGATTGTTTAGTCGTTGATTAGCCGAGGTCTTAAGCAGCAGGCTTATAATCCTGCATTGAAATCATCTCAGCTTCAAATCTATTTCAAGGCAACTATACGAGTGATGGTTTTTGGTGAGGAAGAATAATCACAACCTGTCAGTTTGAGACATTAATTGTTGGGAAAGACATTGTTAGCATATGAAAACACTAGCGGAGTGGAGTTATTTCATATTTTTATGATCTCTAAAGTCATTTTTTATAAAATTTTTAGTTAATTTTGAAGATTACTTAAGATTTAAATCTTGAATTTCAAATAAAGCATCATTCAAAGGTTCTAATATGAAAGTTAAAGCTTTCACAGTAATTGTTATTAAAAAACATTAATGGTTTTGGTGTAAACTGCTGTTTGTATAATATACAACTTTTCGGCCACTCACTTTGTGAGCTTCTTCACTTATAAATATAGATATTAATACAATCACAAAGTGTCTTACAGCAATCTTCATTCGCGAATGAAGATCTCGAATTTCTGTTCAGATCTGAATTACAATTCCGGCGGCTTCTGAGCTCAACTAAGTAATAAGAAGGAAGACCCAAATCTAACTGCATGTGATTATACCATGGCCGGATCTAGGGGGAGGGTGGGGGCATGTGCCCCGAGCGTCAGATATCAGGAGGCGGCAATTAAAGAAAGATTTACTAAAAGAAAAAGGTAAAATGATATGAATTTTGTATACAAAATTTTAAGGAGGGGTCGGCAAATTAAATTTTGCTCCCCCTCCCTATAAAATCTCCTAGTTAAGGCCCTGGATTATACATTATACGAAGTGTAATTAATAACAGACATGTAGGTGTTGTGGGACGTTCCATCTTTTTTCCAAGTTAAGCTCAGATGACGGAGGAATTGTAACGGCACTATCATTATTTCAGTTTAGAATGTAGAACGCTAAATGTAAGACGATTTATCAGGGTATCTCAATTTGTAACTGAAGAAGGCCTCAGATGGAGTAGACGAAACGTATCTTAAGCATATAAACCACAGTTTACCCGAAAACAAGGAATCACTTAATTCAAAGGTTTAATCATTTAATGTTTTCTATTTTTTTTTTTTTTAATTATTGTTTTTTTTCTAGGCAAACAGTTTCACTTATCTATCGACTTATGAATCCTTGGTTTTTAAGTAATTTTATTTACTCTCTAAGTTCATATGGAAGAGAACATAAAGAATCTCTAAAAGAATTACATGCTTTTACAATTGGGGTATGTATCTGAAATTTTTCTCTTTACTAGTCTAAATGTTGCTCAGGATCTTATTTTTTTAAGATTTCTCCCTCTCAGCCAAAGATTAGTGTTTTACGAAACGCTTGACTTGTTAAACATTTACTTATGTTAGTCTAGTTCCACGTGTAGAAAAATGTGGATTTGATCGAAACTAAACATTAGAATTAATTAGTAAACTCGGGCGAATCATGACAAGGCCCCAATCAAAATAGTCTTAGCGTAGGATTATTGAGCCCCGAAAGAATCAATCAAATACACAAATGTAAACAAATTCTTTTGGACAATCCCATCCAGGAGACTGCTCCTTGCCTTATAGGCATTCTTCATGAAATTAACAAACTATTTTTTTTGTATTTTTTTCTAGATAATTCAAAAAAAGAAAAAGCAGAGAATGGAAAAGATGGAAAGAAAAGAGAAAAACGAGGAAGAAGAAGAGGATATGTTTAAAAAAAAGAAGTTGGCTTTCTTAGATTTGATGTTGAATTATCACGAAAAAGATCCGAGTTTTACAGAGAAAGACATTCGGGATGAAGCTGACACCTTTTTGTTTGAAGGCCATGATACAACTTCTTCAGCTCTTAGCTTCACGTTATACGAATTGTCCAGACATCCTGAAATCCAAGAGCAAATCGTCGAAGAATTGGATGCAATCTTCCAAGGATCTGATAGAAGTATCACCATTCAAGATCTCAAACAAATGAATTATATGGAAAGGACAATCAAAGAAGTCCTTCGATTGTATCCAAGTGTTCCTTTTATCATTAGAAGATGCGATGATGAAATCACTTTACATAGTAAGCACGAAAATATTTTATTTATTTTTTTTTTTTTTTGCATATGAAGACATTCAAACTTTTTTTTCCATTCACACTCACATTGACACACGCATACACACAGTCTTTTCGGCAACTTAGGCCATTCAAGACTTTAAACGATACTCGTTATTTGTAAATATATCTAGTGGGGGTCCAGGCATTCTTATTTTTTTTGTTTTAATTCAAATTAATTTGTAGCCTTTAAAATTTCACTAGATTACATTTTAAAGGTTTCAATAAATTTTCAGATGGTGTTGTAATTCCAAAAAATGTTGAAATTGGATTACATATGAGAATTGTGCATACAAATCCAGAATATTGGCCTGATCCAGAGAGATTCGATCCAGATCGGTTCCTCCCTGAGAACTGCATGAAACGACATCCATATGCGTATGTTCCTTTCAGTGCTGGTCCAAGGAACTGCATAGGTAGGCAACACAACACTCAGGCCTCTTCAAAACAACATTCTCCTTTATTATTTATTTATATTTCAGGTCAAAAATTCGCTTGGCTAGAAATGAAAACGGTCATAGCGACCTTGCTACGCAAATATCGCTTTATAGACGCGAAACGTGAAGTGGAATTGGACTATGAAGTGACTTTGAAATCTTATAATGGAATTCATGTTTGTGTGGAATCAAGGAACTCTTAATTCTGTTTATTTGGTTTTCTACCATACTTTTTACATTTGTATATTTATTCTAACTCTTGCTTTTTTTTTCCTTGGCCCGAAACTTTGAAAATATATTTTTGTAGATATTTATGATTAAAACCCGGAAATGAAGTGTTCATTTTATTAATAGCCCACTACATCCACGAAGATAATTCCAACCAAGGACAGAAATGTTAGACCATAGGTTCTCAACGTGGGCGATAACGCCCCCTGTGGACGTTTAAGACTTTCAGGGGGGCGATATGAGACCCAGAGAAAATTAGGGGGCATTGAGATAATTCAGATTAACAAACTCCTTAAAATGTATAAAATTCATTCAACCTTCTCACTAGTTATGTCATAAATTAATGTCTTTTGAATTAGTGTGAGGTGGATAGCTGGGAGTGGATCTTATAGTAAGGAATAAAGAAAGAGCGAATGCAGCTATTTTTTATTTCGTTTATTAAGCACTTCAAGCCGACGTTTCGATCAGATTTGCGACCATCTTCAGGGCTGAAATGTGTAAATAAAACTCCTCAAAAGACGATTAGGGCAATTATGTAAAATATTTATCATTTAATAAGGACCATAGGCTATGCTAGATTGTGATTGATCTTTTGAATGTTAATAAAAATATTTCTCAATGCGTTTTAATTGCTCCCATTGAAATATGCTTCTTTCATTTTAAAGTCAGAAATATAATAGGGGTCATATCCTATCTTACGACTATATTATATTAGCGTGGCAATAGCTGTTTTAAATTCGCGGAAGGTGGTAAGTAAAATTAAGATGGGGGGGGGGGGGGCTCTAGAAAAGAATATATTCTTAAAGGGGGTGGTGAGCAAAATAAAGTTGAGAAACTGTGTTAGACGATAGTTTTTATTCTCTTTCGATTATATAGGTAATCGATAAAATCTAATTATTATATAGGTACTGTCTGTCTTCTTTTAGCTAGATCTTCCTTCGAGTTTCCTCCTTTTATTAATATTTATTCCAACGGCGTGCATAGTTTGAACCTCACTTTTTTCGAGTGTAAACTTTCTCTGAAAATGTGCTTTAGCCAGTGGCTGATCCAGAGGTGTTTCTCGGAGGGGGGGGGGGGGTAATCTGGTCTGTCTGGTTGCACAGCACACAATTTTTTCCTTAATTTCAGTAATTTAAAGGCGCATTCTGTATTTGTTTGCCAGAATATAAATACAAATCAAATTTTTAAGTATTTTTAAAATTTTACATTAAAAATAAATTTTTTTTCGAAAAAAGTTTTTTTTTTCAAATCTCGGGGGGGGGGGTAATTATCCCCTTTAACCCCCCCCTACCCCCTCTAGTATCCGCCCTTGGCTTTAGCTAGAGTTGGATTTTATTTTTAGATCTCAATGATCTCAAAGTTGGTAATTTTTTTTTTACGGAAGAATTTAATCCTCTATTTTAAATGGATATATCATTTAGCTACTCGCGTAGTTGTCCAAGACGCATTTCAAGTTTGAGATGAAAAAATTAAAAATTTAATTAATTAAAATTAAAAAAATGTACATTATCGAAAACATGAAACTCATCATTTTCTGAGTCATTGTGTGTCTTATCTGGTAAAATACGGTTTATTCTTAGAATTTTTATTATAAACTTAAAAAGGTCAAATTCAGAAATGTCATCTTTATCCGGTTCAGAGGAGATTGTTACAAATTAAAAAAAAAAAAAATTCATTTTATTTTTATCTCTTTATCATAAACACTAGACATAGACACTAATCCAACTGGCTCTTTTTATTTTAGTTTAGTAGGATTTTAGTATGATGTTGTATGAAATCACCAACTATGTATTTTTAAAAAAATCTTCAGACTATGTCAAAATAGGAGATAAACTTTTACAAGGTTCAAAAATTCAAGAATTGTCCGAAAAATTAATGACTTATTGCCGATGAGTAATTAATTCCCTTGCACTTGTTAGATTGTCTTGTCGTTTTACACAGATCTCAATTTTATTATTTTTCTTGTGAGATACTTATTAATGATACAAAAAGAGGATGCAGCCAATAATAAAAAGCATCTATTTTGTTAACACTCTTTATTTCGGAACGTTTCGGCTATGATCAACAAAGCCATCTTCAGCCGTCCAAGCTAGTTCCGAAATAAAGAGTGTTGACAAAATAGATGCTTTTTATTATTGGCTGCATCCATAGGCGCCGGAACTGGGGGGCAAGGGTACATTGCCCCCCCTGGCATCCTACAGGGGGGGGCATAGGGGGCAAAATTTCTTCTTTTTTCATTTATTATTAAAAATGATATATTTTTACTTTTGAAAAATAAAATCTTCTAAATTAAAAGAGTAAGAAATTCATTTTTTTCAAATTTTTTCCAAAATTTTTTGAAAAATCACTACCAAATTTTTTAAAATTTTAATTTGATTAAAATTGTGATTTTATTTAAAATTTTTAAAGTTTTATAGTAGATTTGTTTTGTTTTATACTATTTGAACATATTAAATTATTTTAATTTTCTAAAAAAATTTTTTTGCCCCCCCCTGATTCAAATTCGTTCCGGCGCCCCTGGCTGCATCCTCTTTTTGTATCATTAATCCAATTGTATAACAGCCACAATTCGTTATAAAAAAGATACTTATTTATACAGTCTAATATACTATTAATTAAATTTTTTTTTTTTTTTATTTTTAATAAGAACACAATGCTTTCCAATAAAAAAATTATGGATTTGGACAGTGGCGTCATTTCAACTTTTTCTTGGAGGGGGCAAATTTTTTCTTGGGGGGCAAACATTTTTTTTTCTTAAAATTTACTTACAAATGGGTACTCAAATTTGGCCAAAACATATTTAATTTAATTAATTGTTTAATTTTGTACAGTTTGTATACTCGTAGATGTATTTTGGAGTATTTTATTTAGAATAATATAAAATTTTATAAAAATCAGAGCCCTTGGGGGGGGGCAAATGCCCCCCTGCCCCCCCAAATGACGCCACTGGATTTGGAATCAGAAGTTCTCTACCTATAATCTGAAATAATGATAGTCTTACACGACCCGCGTAAAATAATAATAATAAATGGATTAGGATGTTACTTGATAAGCGTTAGATGATTGTAAGAGGGTATTAAAGGGAGGAATGTTCGATACATATGAACGTTAAATATTTATCGTTAACCACGATTTACTCATACAGTGTATAGGAAATTTAAATTATACATTAGGCTACAAGGGCGGATCCAGAGGTGTTTCTCGGGGGGGGGGGGGGTTATGTTTCAACTAGTGCCTACGGTCGTCACTATCAATTAATAATAATTATTCAGTTTCCTCTGGGCGAATTCTTGTGAAACTCGGCTGTAATAATTAAGACCTTTGTCTACCAGATATGAAAATATAACCCCAAAATAATCTAAATAACCATAAATGACTTGAATTGAGAAGTGCTGGCAAGTTTTGTAACCTCATTGCGTATTCTTCTATTTTATCGCATTAAATAAATGTTTTTTTTTTTTTTATAATTTATTATCAATATAAAAACAAAAAAATCAAAACAATATTATCTAAAATATTATTTAAAAAATAATCATTCCATCTCATTCGGAGCAAAGTCTATATGAATATATTGTGAATAAATTGTATTTGAAAACTAAATTTTGTTAATCAAGTTTTGTGTTCATTCAGATCAAGATGATTTTATTGGTTTTAGTGAGTTTAGTTTTGATTTTAGGGCTAATTCTAGAAATGGAATGGCTTAAATATCCCTTAAGAAAAGTCCCAGGACCTCCAACTGCTCCTTTTCTAGGAAATCTCATCCAATTGGAACGATCAACGACAGGTGAGCAAATATCTGAGTGTAACCCCCTCCCCAAAGAAAGCCATCCTCTTCTACCCAACCGATTAGTATGAAATTTGGTCAAAGGCTGGACAAAAATGTCTTAATCATTTTTGCAGAGTTTCAAAATATTTGGTTTAGTGGAAGCTAAGAAAACCCTCGTTCGTTCCTGTTCATTATTATCGCTCCTTGCGGGCTGATTAACCCTTCGTTTTCCACTTCTTAGGTTTGTAAATTTGCCAAACCTCATCCTAATCAGATGAGTAGTTCCAGAGATATTGGTATAAGCAAAATAAAAAGCTATACACTCACATAACACAGGGGAACAGTGATTTTGTTACCGGGGTATTTAAAGCTATTTCTGGGTATTTGGGTAGCGCTAATTCCGAAAATTCCATCATTTCACCCCAACACAGGGGTGGGGAACCAAAAAAAAAATTTTTTTTTTTTTTTACTTTGGGCACCCCTAATACAATTTTTCCCATCCCTGAATGCAAAAATCATATTTTTACAAAATTCTATAGTTCAATAACTTTCCAAAAATTATTGATTTCTGAAAATTTGTTAATAATTAACGAAAATATGAACAAAATAGTTATCAAAGTCTGGTGGTTGCCTATCTTTTAGGCGCTTTACTCTCTCAAACAGTAGAGATCCTAGGAATAAACTTTCAACTATTTTGTTCATAATTTCGCTAATAATTAATAGATTTTCACGATTGAATGATTTTTTGAAAACTAAAGAACTATAGAATTTCGTAAAAATATGTTTTTTGCATTCAGGGATGGAAAAAATTGTATTAGGAGTATCCAAAGTAAAAAAAAAAAAATTCGATTTTTCTAAAATTTTAGCCACCACAAAATCAGCTCCGAATGGACTGAAACTTTATATTTATATGTAATTGATCTATCTGCATATTTTTAAGGGGTATCTCCTTTTTTTAAAGTGAAACTTTTATTATATCGGTACGAATTTTTTGGTTCTTCTATCAGCATGTCGCGTTTTAACGAGGTGACATAAAAGCCATGACGCTACAAGCCATGACGTCACTAGTTGTGACGTCATGGCGACTCACACCAGGATTTTTTTTACTACGCTACGGCATTTATACTTATTTAATCACAATATAAATAAAGTAAGCCTATATAAATCAAATTGATTATCTATATCTATACTATATTATATAATTTCCGCTCTACGCCCCCCTCCCCCCCTAAAATTATTGTTTTTTTTTTTAATTCTTCACTCGATTTTAATAAAATTTAAAATGACGCTTCTCTATGATCTAATTAATTGAAAAATGATATTCCAGACTCAGATAGTTCTATTGGCGCTATCAGGGGAGACGTCCCCCCACTAAAATTTATCTTTCACTCGACTCCTACGATCCGAAAAAAGTTTCACTTGCATCGTGGTTTCATAAAACCACACAATGATTTTTTTTTTTTTTTTTTTTTGCTTTTCTGGGGTCCTTATGAGAAAGCAAATGATAAAAATCGAGAGGTAAAATTTTAAATAATACTTTTTCCCTTATATTATATTACAGGTATTATAATGTATTAAATTTTAACTGTCTTGTCTATAGGAATTATTGAGGCACAATCTAGACTCATGAAGCAATATGGATGTCAAATGAGATTTTGTGTAGGCCCAACACATTTAGGAATAGGTCTATCGGATGCTCGAGATTTTGAGGTAAATGGCAAATTCATATTTCATTTTTAAATATAAAATAGTTTTAGAGATCCCCGACCCTCGGATTTGCTAACGGCAGCAGACTGGGGAGCAATGGGTTCTCGGTCTGGCATGATTTTGAGATTGAATATTTACTTTGATATTATTAGTGGTCCAGATCACGTCGGGGTCACCATTAATATGGCGATCTTTTTATTTATATTAATATCATATAGTATACTAACAAAATTATAAATCAGTTGCAGAAGAGGGAGAATTAGACAATTATTTATTAATAAAATTTTTAACAACAATAAATAACAATAAGGAATATAAAAATTAATTAATGAAGTATTCAAACAGCTGTGACATAATTAAATACGTATAAAGTGGCCGTGACCTCTACAAATTCATCCTTGTGAATGATACGTAGGCCCTAATTCTATTTATTTTTTGAAAATTATCGCAAAGGGTGGATTGGGAATAAATAAATAAGAATAAGGGAGAGACTCAACTGAAGGAGTTTGTTGATATTAGTAGGTTATGGGAGAGAGGCTAACCCCGCGGCCAGCTAAAATAGGTTACGCCACTGAACGTGAGTACATGAAGATATTATACAGTAGATGCTGTTGGATGTAAATGCAAAAAAAAAAAAAAAAAAAAAACAAGTTTCCTTAAGGCGGAACGAGAACGAAGGTGTTACACTTATTTTTCCCGATAAGATGGCGTTGTGTGTCATAAAAAGTATGTCCAAAAAATCAAAAATTTGCCAAGAGATGTCAGAATGGAAGCTAATAATATATGCATTTGGTTGATTTTCATTGATCTTTTAACAATAAATACTTTATAAATGTTATTATATATTATGTATCTTTTATAAAAGCATATACTAATACTATATCGGCTGTTAGACTAGCCTGCCATCTATTGCAAAGAATGCTGAACTAATTTGACATTTGATTTTTAAATAAATCATCTAAGCTTATTTTAAAAATTTCTTAATTAATATGTGATTAATAATAACAATAAATTCATTTTTAATTAAAAAAAAATTAAAGATTATTGGGACAGATTGTTTTTTTGTATTTGCTTGATAACAAAAAAATTAATTACGATAATTTTTTAATAAGTCATTAAAAAAATTATAGCTCGATGTCCCAATAATCTCTTATGAATTTAATTCATTAAAAAAAAAAAACAGCACTGAGAAAGTCTTTATAATAGTCTAGTTTTTTTTTTTTTTTTTTAAGTACGTTTAGACGTCGCTCCTGAACCCCATTAAAGAAAATGTTGTTAACAGGAGAGATCAGAACAGAACACCAAAAAGAGTTTCTATTAAATAACAATTGAAATTAAAACACAATTGATGAGCGCATGATGAGATAAATAATATCTATATATAATAATTGCGGAGTGTCCGTCTGTCTGTCCGTCTGTCCGTCTGTCACGCTCTGTTTGACCAACTTCCCGTTGGAATTTTGAAACGAAATTTTGCAGTCTTATAAAGGACGTTATGGAGAGTCCCGGAAAAATACTCGGGTCCAGAAATTCCTATAACTTTTTGAGTTATTAATTGCTAAAGTTACGATTTCTCCCATAGGAAATGTATAGAGAAATATTTAAGTATTCTTTGCAGTTGTGTATTCTTTGAATGTAAACAAATCCTCAAGCAGGCACTGGATTGGAATAGGCCTACGTAGTAATAATAATTTTCTTTTTATAATTAAGAAAAGGCGAGGGTCCGCCGCAGGCGGCCCGAGCCAGCGGCTGGGGGTCCAGGGGGCGTAGCCCCCTGTCTAGACGCCAGCCCGTTTCTCATATTTAAGAAAGGCGAGGGTCCGCCGCAGGCGGGCCCGAGCCAGCGGCTGGGGTCCAGGGGGCATAGCCCCCTGGCTGACGCGAAGCCCGCCGAAGGCGGGCGGCGCGGCTAGTATTTATATAAATATGTAATGGTTATTATTTTTCAGATAATTATGAATAGTATGAAAACTCACACCAAAGGAATGCTCTATGATTATCTTAGGCCTTGGCTTGGAGAAGGACTTTTAACAAGCGACAGTAATTTTTATAAAACTTTTTTATAACTTTCGTATGCACTCATTAAACATTTTAATAAATTAATAATAAGTTGCCTGGGTACAAATTAGTCTTATATTAATTTTTTTTTTTGTCTGTCAGCATCTAAGGGCTTTAGAGGTTAACTTTGCCCATCAACCGTAGGTTGGACAGGTAAAGTTAATGTAATCGTAAAAAAAAATCGAAATTTTTCTGAAGCTGTCAAAATGCGTTTTGAGGTCCCCTGAATCCATTTAAGAAGTTTTTGGAATGATGTCTGTGTGTGTGTCTCTCTCTCTGTGTGTGTGGTAATTTTTTTCGTCAACGAAAACTCAAAAACTATTCATTCAATTGTTTTGAAATTTTGAACCCATAAACTAGGGGTAGAGGCCAAGAACTGAAAAGCTTTTGGTAAACATCGGGCCATCAGGGGGGGGGGGACAAATATTTTTTTCTTACATAACTTATAATTTTTTTATATAGAAACTTGACATTTTCCCGTGTAAAATTATATATAATATGTATAACATCAGACCATTAGGGGGGGGGGCTGCTCTAGGAGGGGAGGGGGGGCAATATTTTCTTCTTGAATAGTGGATGGGCAAAGTTGTGCGCTCTGCTTAGTCCGACCCTTTATGGATATTCAAAAGATAGATGTAATCCGGGCCATTTATTTATACCAACTGGTGGTATCCAGTTGATTTAAATGAATATTTATCGAACTGCCTGGGATTTGAAGCCGCAATATCATATCTTTAATCTATCGGCCACGATGGGGAGGGGGTGGAGGTTATATTAAATATTGAATACAGAAAAGTCGCATGGAATTTTTCATAGTCCCACTTATTCTTTTATTTATTTATCTAAATCAATCATATATTACAGACGAGCATTGGCAAAAACATCGGAAACTTCTCACTCCAGCCTTTCATTTTAGTATTCTGGAGAAATTTATTCCAAAATTCGTGAGCAATAGTGACCTTTTGGCAAATAAACTCCAGGATTATGTTGACAAAGGACCAATTGAAGTCGGTGAGATTCTCACACTTTGCACTCTTGACGTCATGATGGGTAAGTAGAGAGCTCTTCAAGAAATTTATTAACTCTAACTAACTGTTTGATCAAAATCTTGCCAATTCATTTAATAGTTTAAAAATAAAAATAATTATTTGAAGTAGTAGTCCTAACCAGATAAAATTAAATATTCACCACACGTTTCTCCTCGAATTTCATTTTCTTTGTTATTACTAGGATCTGACCGAAACAAGATTTTCAGCTGAAACCGAAACCGAATTTCGACCTCAATCTTAGTTTCTGCCAAAACCGTAACCGAAACAGAAACTTGTATTTCCTATAAAAAATTCATAGCATTTTACCTTTTTTTTTTTTTTTGAAATTTTTTCCGCACTACCGAAAATTTTTTTTCCTCTTCCGTGAAAATCATTTTACTTTTTTTTAGGGTGATTTTTTCACACTCAGGTTTCGGCTACTTTATGGCCGAAACCGAAACTGGCCGAAACCGTAACCGAAACCGAATATTCGGTCGGTTTCTAGTTTTTACCATAAATTTCGGAAATGGCTTACCCTAGACTTTCTCGTACACTCGACAAATGCGTGATTATCTTTTACTATAATTAAAGAACTGTATTAATTTTTAAATTAAATACGTCAGCCAATAGTAATAGGCATTATAAGATTTTTCAAATATATAATTGTTTTGTCATATTATAATAAATTAAATACTTTTAAAAAGGCTAACAAAGTAGAGTAGAAGTTTTTTTTTTTAATTTAAGGTCTATTAGGCCATTTAGACCCCATACCTATTTATTTATTTGTAGTCAATTCAAATGAAATAAATTTTTCTCGCTTGGGACGGGAAGCGAGCCCGGCACCCCGGCACGAGAGGCTTAGAGTAGAAGTTGAAGAAAGAAAAACAAGCACCAATGTAGTTTCTTTAATGAGATCAATCGACGGCCAACGTTTCGGTCCTAGGCTTGGCCTATCATTAGAGCTGGGTTTTTCTTTCTTCAAAATTTTAAAAAAGCTTTTCATTTTTTTCGAAAACTGAATAGTTTTTGAGATAATCAACTGAAAATTATCGAGAAGGATCTTTTTTTTTTTATATAATAGTTATCTCAAAATCTATTCTTTTTTCGAAAAAACTAAAAAAAAAGAAAAAAAGGTTTTTTAAATAAAAGAAATGTAATTTATAATTATAAAACAAAAAATTTCAAAATCTTTAAAAAAAAAACTTAATAGGTAAGGTGTACAGCCGGCGCCACAAGTGCCTGATGTATGTACTCGAGACTGGAGAGCCTTGAGCTTAGGCAACTAAAATCTTAGCTGTTGGAAGTGTTGTCTTAAATGTAGCTTTTCCTTAGGTCCTACAATGATCTTCCAGAGAAAACACTAGTTTGGGGTTCCCCAATTCACTTTCCGTCCCAAGCGAGAAAAATGTATTTCTATTGAATTGTCTACTAATAATCAGTTGAAATAAATGGCGTAAGATGGCAAAATAAAACAAATAATTTTTTTTTTTTGCAGATTCCGTTATGGGCGTTAATATTAACATTCAAAAATATCATGATTCATCTTATTTGGATAATATCAGAAGGTGAGATAATCTAAGAGCTTTTGTATGCTTTATTAAAATTCATAGTAGGACCTAGCATGTGAAAATACTAGCAGGGATGTCATAATTCGTGTTTTAAGGCGGAACGGAAGCGAAGGTGTTA